>PVJX010020175.1:0-33731 GCA_004027295.1 Dolichotis patagonum | reverse complement strand
GCCACTGAGCTAAATCCCCGGCCCCCTAGTATGAGATTTGATAAGCGTATATAAGACTTTATGGTAAGCATGAGTCCCCATCTCATAGTTTTGAAGTCTTTCAAAGTTTTCAATCATCAGTTGGAATCGTTTTATCCTGTTTTGTTTGACCATATCATGCGTGATGATATGAACAGCTGTTTTGAAGAAAACAAAACATTATGACAGCTATTGCTGATTCAATATCATCCTTCTTAGAAGTCCTACCATGCTTTTTTTGTTCTACTACCGTTGGTTCTATCTATCCCATTGTGTCTTATTGGGATTTGAATATATGTGATAGTTTAAACAAAATTTTTTATTTTTTATTTTTATTTATTTATTTATTTTTTTATCGCAAATGAGATATTATAGTACCCATTGATCATTTTCTGTTATTCAGTTCAGAAAGCCCCGTAATTCTTTCACTCTATGCATGGCTTTATACTATTGTGTTATGTTTGATATTATTGTATTTGAAACTATGCTCAACTATAGCAGAGTAAGAGACATGGTGTTAGCTACTGTTGATGTCCAGTTGTCTTAATGTAAAGTACTGTGTTGCCTATGTTGTCCTGTTCTGATCTGCTCTGTACTGCTCCCTTTTGTTTTATTATCTTTCAAATAAAAAAAAAATAAAGTGGTGAGAAAGTGTTCAGAGAGTATAATATTTTTAAGACTATGTGAATAACTTGGCTGTGTTACCATCTAGATTTTCAAAGATTTGAATGTGATTGCAAAATAATTTGAGAGACTGCCAAAACCCACCAGTTTCTCAGAATCACTGTACACCATAGACATTTTTGCAAGGATGGAAATGTTCTGTCTGTTTTATATAACAAAAAGTGGCCACCAATCTCATTTGGCTATTGAACTATTAAATTATTGTTAATGCTACTGATGAACTGAACTTTTAGTTGTTTAAAATTTCAGCTGATTACAATGAAAATTCTCATGAAATTTACAACATTAAAAAATACATTTTCAGGCATAAATCTCCTGTGTAAAAAAAATTATACCTATAGTGTTTGTACATGAAATAAGATGTATGGTCACGTATTTCAAAGGCACATGCTATGCCAAGTACTAAGATGATAAAATGCAGATATAGCCACCTGGATCATTCAATCTACTGAGGTAGTAAACATGCAAACCACCCAGTAAATACAACCAGAAAAGTACATCACTTGCCTGTGCTGAAGAGTGAGGAGAGAGTGATTTATTCAGGACACACAGTAAGCATTTGCTTACGAATAGAATTTGAACCCTGGCATGTAGCTAAGATTTCCCAACAAATGAATTAGTAGAACATTTCAGGCAGAGAAGGCCCAGGTATGAAAACACTTTCCAGAAAGGAAAGCCTCCTGATTTTGCTAGAACCTGGAGTGCACTTAGGATAGTATTAGATGAGACCAGCTAGTTAGATATGAGTGGCTTTTTACTGTGGGAGGAGGTGCTTCACCCCCACTGAAGGTTGATGATGTATGATTCTTCCTGATGAATTCAGACTTATAGTGTGGCACAGAATAGTGAAATCACTATATGTATTTACCTAATGCTCCATTCATACAGTCAGAAAATAATTTTTGTGTTCTCCAAAATCATCTTCATATTACAAAATAACTTTTAGGAACTCTAACTGGTGGAAAAGTAAACTTAAAGTTAGTTGCTATGATCCTCCCAAATTTATGTTGAAATTGAATCTCTAATATACTAGTATGAAAAGACAGGGCACTTGGGATGTGGTTAGACCGTAAGGGCAGAGACCTCATGAATGAAGTTAGTGTCCCCATAAAAAAGGCCTGATGAGCCTGTCTCCCCCACCATCCAAGGACACAGCAAAATGGTGCCATCCATGGGGAACAAGCCCTTACTGAATCTACTGGCACCTTGATCTTGAGTTTCTCAGTCTCAGAGCTATGAGCAATGCATTTCTGTGGTTTATAAATTCCCTAGTCTATGCTATTGTGTGATAGCAGCTCATGTGGATAAAGACACCAACTGAAATGAGAACAAATCCCTAAGTAGAGGACTACTTTCATTAAACACACTTTAAACAATGATGGAAATCATACCTCAGAAGTTTGCTGCCCCCCCCAAATGTGAAATTTAACATCAGTGTACAAGTATTAAATAAGAGAAGTTGCTCCAATTGCATTGTGCTTTCTAAAAAAAATTAAATGCATTTGTCCTAATTACTTATGGGCAGACATATAGTTTGGTTTACTCACATCAAAATTGGTGGTGGCTGGCAAAATTTGGGTGGTTGGAAAATTAATGTTCCTTTGAACAGGAAATTCTCCCTGGAAACTTAACACCATAGCAGCCCCTGACTAATCCCACAAAGAAATGGTGATTTGGGGAATATATGTTCTAGGGAAAGGGGGGTAATATGAGTGAGAACTGGTCCAAAATACCTATTGCTTTAAATTCCTCTGAACCATGACAAGTCAAGGTACAAAGTACAAAGTACCACTTCCCCATACTTTAAAAAACATACATACACACAGAGAAAGAAAAATAAAGCCAATAAAATAATCTCAATTAGAACCAGTGAAAATAAAGTTCTGGGTTAACACAGTGAGTCAACAAAATAATAAAAAGTACTTGCCAAGGTGTCATGACCCCATCTTATTGTTGAGTTCAGCTTTTCCATTCTAAATCTCTATTTTCTGTTTATAACGTACTCCAAAATGTTCCTTTTGACCTTCCAGTCTGATATTTCTCTAGCCTTGTCTCAATCCAAAGGAGAATTTATTTGTAATTTGAACTAAATCTTTTCAGTTATTTCAGTTACTTGAATTTGAAGAAAATACCCGCTTTTTACTTTCAGAAATTGTTCAGATTTTTTTCCATGTTCAAATAGCTTAAAAACAACTATTTTGAAGCTGTAGGTTTGGCATGGCTGTCCTGACGATTTAATTCAAAAAGAATTTGCTAAAAAAAAAATTGGATTAAAGAATCAGCAATGGTACAGTTTACTAGCATGTAATTACACATGGCAAATGCACGCTTTCTCCACCATGAGCATCTCATATGAACATGTGACAGCATTCACAAGGTGAGTGTGACTGCAAGCAAGTTCAAATTTTACCCCTCCTCCATCAATTTAAAGTACATTTTTGGCTTTCAAAGGTATGAAATGTAATTAAAGAGTCCTAACTTCGAAGGCCATGAAAGGAACATTTTAATGTGCATATTCATTCACAAAGAACATATTAAAGGTCTATTTTTGTGACTTTTGCTAAAACTTGGGCATTTGATGCACGGTCACTGCTGGACTCTGGCTCAGGTGTTCTGACTTTTATTTATGATTGACGCTAAGTTCTGTGATATTGCTGTGGCTATGGAAATGGGTAAAACAAAAATGCTCCCTTGGCAAATTTCTTGAATATGACTGAGATTGACAAAATGCTTAAATAAGATTTTCCAACTTCCCATGCTTATCTTCCCAAAATAGCATGTCATTCACTTTACCAATTTTCCCTGCCAAATAAAGACCAGAAGTAAATATTAGATCTTAGTGGCCAAAAAAGTCAAGTAAGTAATCTTTTCAAATTACAGTTATTTGTAATTCACTCTAATTGAGTGAATTCTAACAAGGTGCAAACCCAGAACTAATCTCATCCTAGAAAAACAACAGTATTTTTGAGCTTGCTGTGTGGCAAGTTCAAAACTAAGTAGCTGGACTTCATCTCACAGTGCTGGAAGATACAGTCTTTATGTTAATTTCAGAATGTATCAAATGGTAAGAAAATTCAATAGGTGGAGAATACAGTCAGCTTGCCACTATCCTTGGGTTTCATATCTACAAATCCAAATTTGATCCATGGATCAAAAATATATGAAAGAAGTGTATCTGTATTGAACATGTACAAACTCTTTTTCCCTATCATTATTCTCTGGAAAATATAGTTAAGGAACTATTTCCATAGCAGTTACATTGTATTGGGTGTCATAAATGATCTGGAGATGATTTAAATAGGAAGATTTGAACAGGTTATGTGCAATTTCTTGTGTATCCATAGATTTTGGCATCCTTAGAGGTCCTGAAACCAATCTCCCAATTATGCAGAGGACAACTATATTCTGGCTGAAATCTGGATTCAAATTTTGACTGTTATATGCATTGGAAAGTGACTTCTTAAAATTTTACAGTGAGGTTTTGGAGCTAAGATGCAGTGAACACATTTCAGAGTACACTGTGGCACTATGAGGCAGCCATGCACACAGATGGTACTGATTTTCATTTCCTGTGAAGCTGAATCAACATGTTGTGGCTAATGTCTCTGTAATTTAATGTATTGAATAAAACTTACCATTGCTCTCTCCTAAGGGATAAAAGGTCTTACTTGGCTGTGGTGTCCTTGTGTTCTAAAACCACAACAGACATATTTAACAATCTTTTGTTATTAAAAAATCAACCTCAGAAAATTTCTCCTGTTTTTTTTAAAAAAGACATATAACTTTTCAACTGATTTGTATTTTTTATATCATAGTAGAAGAAAACCAGCATGCATAAAATGTTCTTAGACTAATAAATTGTGTAGATAATGTTCTATTAGGTGTCAGTATCATAGTCTGTCCACAAAATGACTGGGCAGATATATGGAAAGGACTAACAAGCTAAGACATCGGTACCAAAAGTGCTGATCTACTCAGGGTCAGCAGCCAGGTAGCAAAAAAGTGGCCCTGCCCACCTGTGTCACTCTGCCACTACTGTTTGTCTGTTACCCTCCCAGATGACCAGGGATCTTGGACAGCTCCTTGAGTGTCTGGCCTCCCACACTCCACAGTACTTCACGTGATACCCAAGTCCTTAATTTCTGTTTCAACATTTGTTTAAAAAGGAAGTCATTCCTCGTGGGATTTCTGTGAGGAATCAGATGAAATAAAATGTGAAAACTTTCTAAATTTTTAAGTGAAATGCAAATGTATATGACTATTTGAAAGGTATAGGGTTTTTTATCATTATTTGAGGTACTCTACTGGAAAACTACTAGGGATATAATTGATCAGGCTACAGAAACTTAAAATAATGTGTGAATGAATGATAATTCTTAAAAAGGCACCAAAATAGGTAGCATTGTGGAGGAAAATGATGGTCTGTCTATTAGCTTGCTAATCATTCAACAGTGGGCAGCAAAGCACTAAGACGAATTTTTACTCCAAACACTGAATCTTTTCCCTACAAATGTCTAAAGAAGTGTCTTCTATGGGTGTTTGTGATTCAAAATTTAAAAACAGACCAGGAATCAAGCCCTGTCTGGGAATCAGCACCATGGGCAGGCCACTGCCAGTCTAGGAACAGCCCAGAGCCAAGCCTTTTCCTGTGAGTCAGCGCCATTCGCAGCCTGCAGGGAGAGAGAACAAGGCCATACCAGGAAGCAAGCCCTGTCTGGGAACCAGTGCCATGCACAGGCTGCCACTGGGCTGGGAACAGCGAGACCCCAACCCTTTCAGGCATGCAGGCTGGCAAACAAGAAGTATACCCTCTAACCCCCCACCCCTGTAAGCAACCGGCTGATCAAAAGAAATACAGGCTGTGATGATAGCTGCTATTGAGGTGAAATGCAATTGGATGCCTGTGGTGCTGTGATGCTTCACTAACACCGCAGGTCTAGGGCCAGTGGTCTGATCATAGGTTCAGAGGTTAGCGGTGTGCAGTGTGGCATCTAGAGGGCATCTCCTTCTGAGAGTTGCAGCTATTGTTGATTCCTTATGGTCTTGTTTTGAAGTCATATTTTGTTTCCATTTTTTTTTTGGATTGGTTTTTATTCTCTTTTGTTTTGTTTGATTATGTTAAATCTGATGGCAGGGTCAGCTATTCAAAGATAGCAAGATATATTATGGTGACAAGTTTGCATTTACTATTTGTCTTGCTTTGAAGTCCTTTATTGCATTCATTGTTTTATTTTTATTGTTAATTCTCTATTCTGTTCTGTTGGATTTTCACTATGTCCAAAAGTATTGCAGCTATTTTGAAGACAACAAAAGGCATTACGGTGACTATTGCTGATTTCATAATGTTTTGAAGTCTTGAATCACTTATAATGGTTTGTTTTCATTGGTTTTATTATCCTTGGTTTTATCCTCTTTAAAATAAAATTTAAAAAATTTAAAAACCATTGGAGAGAAAGGTTAGAATTTTTGGAGAGAACTCAAGTAACTCAGTGCATGGGAGAGTAAAGGAGATTAAGAATTGTAGTTAAAGACTGTGTGTCCTCTTCCAGAAACTGATTAAATGTAAGTGAAGAATCTGAGAATATGAAATTTTTATAATGTACAGAGCATATATTTTTTATTGTCACACTGATATAAGTCTAGACCACATGGTTCATGGCTTCTTATCAATTGGTTTAGCACTAAATGAATACCAGATGACATAGTACAGTAATCATTTTTCATGCATTATCTCATTATATACCATTGAAAGACCCCAATCTTGTAACACATACTATTTTGTACTCACTTTTATAAATGAGGAAATCTAGCTTTAATGAGATGAAATAACCTGCTCTATAGTAATATAGCTAGTAAGTCAAAACCAGGAAGTCAGAAGGTGACCTCTTTATCACTGACATTAAACAACTGTGATGAAGGACAGGTGAGAGAAAAGGAGCCTTTCCTTTCTTTTTTCTACTCAAATTTCTCCCTCAGTTTCAGATAATTAACATCCTACCCTAGCCTTTATTTCTGAAGCTTAGCAACAACTTTGCTATTTATAGTGTTGTTAAAGTAGCTAAATAATGGTTCATCCCATTACAAATAGTTTTGATATAACAATCTAAAGAAATATGGGACCCAGAACCTATGTTTTCTACAGTTGAAAAAAATGGAAACCTACATGAAATCTTGACAGTACTTAAAGCAGAGACATTCCTTGTTACTGGTAGGAATGATTTTGAAAGTGGCCGATTGACTCACAGGCAATCTCAAATTTATACGTGATCAATTACATTTATGGCCAGATTTTGATATTTCTCTGTCATCAAAACTTAAAAGTAGTTCTTTTTCTGAAAGTTAGACTCAAAGAAATTAATACACAGAATGCTATCAAAGTAAAATAAAGTTACCATATAGCTGAATTATACATAGTCTGTGGAGTGTAAGACAACCCTATTGTCTTTGGGTTTCTAAAAGTATCTAGTACACTGAGTTACCTGTATAGGTGACAAATGATAGCACAGTTGTAGCACATATGTATATACATATATATGTATCTCACCACAAGTTGTGATTTAGCTAACTACTAGCAACTCTCTTTGAAGGACAGCTAAATTCTTCCAGTCCCTGTGTCAGGTTCAAGGTCCCAATGGTGACATTTTGCCTCTTTTGTATTATTCTTGAATTATATAACTGTCCTTCCAATAGTAAAACATTGTTTACTGATGACACATTAATAAACAACTTCAGTAACAACCACTGAATTTCTGGAAGTTCACCCTGTTTTCCTCAAGTCTTCCTAACACAATTCTGCAGTTTCCCCTTTTCTTTATAATGCACTTTGTGCTGGGTTCTGACTCTCATACACACCTTACTCACAAACTTATACACACTTGCTTTTTGTATAAGAGCCAAGGCTTTAATTATTTTAGAGAGCTGATGCAAATACTCCCTATTGAATATTTGTGTGACCTAAGAAAATTATACAACAGATGAACAATTTTCTTATTTGTAAAATAAGAATAATAATAGCACATATTCACCTTTTCACAGCCTAACTCATTTTTCTTTATCTTCTGTGGATTATGTCTCCATGAAACTACAATGTTTCCTGCCTACCTGGCAGTACCAGAGCATTGTTACATTTATATACCTGTAATATTAAACATACCCTTCAGTGGAGTACTTAACACCTCCACTAAACTTAAATACAATATGCTAAATTGGCATTAAATGGACTTTCCTATATTTTCACCTGGGTTTTCATTGATTTTAGGTTAGTTTAATATAACAGAGACTCAATGGGATAGGCATGTCCAGTTATATTTTAATGATTGTGACAAAATAGGAGGAGAGGTATTAAAGTATAAACTTTAGTCACTGTGGGCAGGGCAGTGGCAAGAATTATATATCATTGGGAGACGCCAAAAGTCCTAAGAAACAGGAACATGTGAAGTAGACAGAAGCTCACATATCAAGAGGAAAAGAGACACAACCAGTCTATTTTTCCTATTAATTTATCGTTAGGTAGTTCTGGAATGGGGAACAACAGCAACAATGGCAATAACTAACATTTATTGCATAATGATTATTGTATGCCTGATGATTGCATATATTGGATTGATAGATGTGGGTCAAGTGCTTTATAGGGATTATGTCATTTAATTCTCACCACTGCTCAGTGATATAAGTACTATTATTTTGTGGATGAAGATGTGGAAGGTAAGGAATATATTAATAAGGAATATATTAATAAGGAATATAATAATATTATGGATATAATATATATGGATATAATATATCCATATATATTATATATATATGGATATATTATAATATATGGATATAATATATATGGATATAATAATATTATGGTAAGGAATATAATAATATTAGCAACTTGTTGTTGCACTTGATCGTGCAACAACAAGTTGCTAATATTGTTAATAAATAATGTCAGGTTAAGGCTTTACACTTGAGTCTAATGCCAGAAACTTGACCATTAGTTTCTTTTTTTCATGAAAATTTAAATTTCAAAAGTGGTTTTTGCTCATATGTATTAGAGTAATGTTTGTCAGCCCACATGTTTTGATTTAAGATTCGGAAAATGTGGTCATTGTAGGCTTAGTAAGTCGAGGGTATAAGCATCCTATGCTTTTACAAGCAGATTTCACATGCAGATGT
The DNA here is from genome assembly GCA_004027295.1 of Dolichotis patagonum. Lineage (NCBI taxonomy): Eukaryota > Metazoa > Chordata > Mammalia > Rodentia > Caviidae > Dolichotis > Dolichotis patagonum. Next base: position 24,863 of record PVJX010020175.1, on the reverse strand, counting down.
ATACCAACATCCTACTCCGGGGCACAACAACACATGGAGGCCTGGTCCAGAACAAAAATAAAAATCCAGCCTCCTATTTTCTTCACTTGTTCCTAGAAAACCTTCTTGTACAAAACAAGTTAAAAAAAATAATGTTTTAGAATTTCAAATTTGTAGCACAAGTGAGAAATACTTCCTCCAAAGTTCAGAGAAGAGAAAGCAAAAGTCCAAAACCTCAGAAATGCTGGAGGCAACTTTACATCCAGGTACTTGCCGAGGTTTGCTGGCTGAGATTTGTCAGCTAAGAGCTGAGTTCACCAGGCTGCATGAGGAATTCAGCATTTCAGGTGGTCCAATGGGCCTGAAGTCACCAGAACCTCCACCAGATGGATCACTGCCACCAGATGCACAGTCTCTCCTGGCACACCAAGGACTGCTCTGCAAAGGAAGCAGTGGCCCAGAGTCCTTGCTGAGAATGAGCCCTACAAATGTCACTGTGCCCTCACCAATGGCTGGTCTCAGGGACCGCAGTTCCACAGGATCTCAGCAAACTAAAGTTGTTGAATCTATGAGCCACCTGTATGCACACCTTGGCAAACAGCAATTTAGCCAGTGGAGCTGTCAGAGGAGATGACAGCCTTGGTTCTTGACAAACGTGATGTATCTCCTTCAACCAATGTATCATGGTTAAAGGTATAGAAGCTGGGAAAGCAGGCATGATCTCCTAGAAGACAAAGCTCTATGAAGTGTTCCACCTGCCCTCATCAGTAGGTGTTTTCGTTTCTTAGGGTAACTTTAAGCAGCAGAAAGTTAGTTTCTCATAGTTCCAGGTCTGAGATCATGGGTGTCAGCAGGAAATGCTTGCTTTAAAGTCTTCTCTAAGGAAGAATATTTTTTCTCATTTTCCAAGCTTCTGGAGGTGCCAGGCAATCTTACATGTGGTTACATCTCACTGTCTCTGTCTCTGTCACCACAGTCTCTGAGTGTGTCTCTGTATCTTATCTTTTGCTTATAGGGATGCCAGTTACGGTAGTTAGAGCCTGCCTTAACCCACTAGAACTGCACCTAAACAGTATTTGCAAAGACATCATTTCCAAATACAGTCATATTTGGAGTTGCTAAATAGGCTTGGGTTTAGGAGTGATGCTAATGCAAATCACTGTAGAGGGTATTTCTGTCTGTTTCAGGCTGAGACCATTTAGCAGGATATCACTGTATCCTTTCACAGTGATTTCTATGATGCTGTTTAAAAAGTCTACAAGTAGGAGAACAGTTCTAGTAAATTAGAATTTCCTTTTACCACCACAAAATAATACAAATTGTAATACTCTACTTAATAAAAGAAAATGATTAAGGTCTTTAAATAATATTATAAAAATATCAAAAAGATTTCTTCATTAAACTGTATGAACAAAGTATGTAGATGACAATTATCTAGAATTTAAGTTTTAAAGTTTTTATGAGGAATTATACATAGCCACTTTATTCGAAAGAAACATTTGATTAAATGCTTTCAAAATATTTTGTTTAGAAATTTTCTATTTAATATTTTAATGTAAGGCTAGGGGTATAGTTTAGTGGTACAGTGCCTCCCTAGCAAGTATAATGTCAACAGTTTGATTTTTGGTACCAAAATAGAAAAAAAGACAAAAAAGTTTCTAAAGATATTTAATGTAATATTAATGTAAAAATTAATGTAGAATTCTATAGTTTATGCATTTTCAAATTCTTTAGCTTTGTATACTTAAAGTTATTTAACTATTGTAATGAATGTTTATGGTAAGTATATATAGATACTCTCAATACTTCTCCAGATTTTTTGTTGCATAGGTCATTTTTTTTCTGTGTATTACAACATGAAAAAGTTGTGAAGTTCTGTTAGTCATTAAAAAATTAATTCACTAGTAAATATAAAATATATATATCAGAATCAAATTATTTTAAGACTGTGTAGAAACACAAAAAGAATAGAAGCTGCCAATCTCACTACAAAATCTTTCTGAAACAGGTTGGAGATTTAGCTCAGTGGCTTAAGTGCCTGCCAGGCAAGCGCAAGTTTGTGAGTTCAATCCCTGGTACCAAAAAAAATAAATAAATAAATAAAAAAGAAAGACAGACAAAGAAAATCTTTCTGAGAATTTAGAGAAAGTGACCACTTCCCCAAAATGTTTTTCCAAATTAATATAATCCCTGTATTAAATGAAGGCAAATACTAATGAGGAAAATAATCTCATTCATGAGCAAAGATGAAGAAATTCTAAATAAAATATTAACAAATCTAAACAAAATATAAACAAATCAAATGCAACAATATATTAAATGATGATATAAAATGAACAATTTGAATTTATGCCAAAAACAAAAGGTTATTTTAGCATGTTAAAATGTGTTAATGCATAATTCACTAACACACTAACAGATTAAGAAACATAATTATTTCAATAAATCCAAAAATACATTTGATAAAATTCAACACTACTCATAAGTTTAAAAAAAAGAAGTGCAGGTAAACTAAAAATACATATACTGTCTTTTACCTTAAAGGTTTCATTAAAAAATCAACAAGAATTATTAACTTGATGGAAGAATCATTCTTTTAAAATGAGGTACAAAATATCTGCTATCAGCATTTTTGCTCATCAATTTTTACAAGCCCAAATTAACATAGTAAGACTAGAAAAATAAAATGAAATGATACTACAGGAAGAAGTCAAATATGATTATTTGCCAATAATGAGGCAACTTCCAAAATATACAGATTATTAGATTATTCATTATGGTAATCAGATCAGGCTATATATCCTGTATATACATGTCTGTGTGCATAATATAATCCATTTTATATTCATAGCAATAGTTTATCTCATTATTGTATGGAAATATCATAGTCACCTTTTATATCGCCACCTTCTAAATTTTTTATTCTAATTGTCTCTGCATTTCATCAAATGTAAATAGCAAAGGAGAGAATTTAAAACCAATAAAAATAAAATGAGCAACTCCATTAAAATGATTCAAAGATATAAATAGAATTTCAAGAGACATGAATTATTCAAACATATGAAAAAATTCTTAGTGTTGTTACTAACCAGAAAAAATCCAGAAAAAACAGGGAGGTATTACTTCACACTTAACAGATTGATAGCAATTAATATGTTGGTAAACCTAGGGACAATAGCAAACCTCATAAACTACTCATAGGAATGTGAAATAATATAAGCACTATAGAAAATATTTGGTACCGCCTAGTCAAATTTAGAATGTGCACACCTCGTGTGCCAGTACAGTCTTAGAAAAACCCTTGTGCATGTACCCCAGAATATTAGAACACATGAATGTTCATAGAAGCATTGTTTGTTATATCAAGCAACTGGAAAAATATAGATATCCATCAGCAAAAGAAAAATCATGTTCAAGCAATAGAATATTATGCAATAACAGAATATAAACAAGCCTTGGATATACACAGCAACACCATCAATATCAAAAATGTTGGGCTGAGTTTTTAAAAAACAGGCATAGAAGCATACATATAGATATTATTCCACTGACATAAAGTTCACATGTTCACAAAATTGAGTGATTCACTACTTAAGTATATATATATATGTGGTATAATTAAAAGGAATGCAAGGAAATTAATAACACAATATTTAAGATTACAGTTACCCCTGAGAGGCAAAAGATGGTGGTAGAATTCTGAGACAGTGTTGTGTTCTATTTCTTAAGTAACAGGATTGGTACATAGCTGTTCATTTTAACATCATATAGTTTTCTTAATTTCAAAATTTAAAATTAAACTTACAAATGGTATTACAATCTAGCATGAGCTTTATATCCTTCTTTGTACTCTCAACAGCTGATCCAATACAGAGATAATCTTAGTGTTATTCATTAGTCTCACTCTATACAACTACACAAAAATAAGTGGAAATAAGATCATGAGAGTTTAATTTTACTGTTACATTTAGAGAAGTCCCACTAACTCTAGTTACCATCCCTTTGGTAAGCTGAGCAGTAGCTGCCATGTAGAAATGGGACAAGGGAGTTGGTGGAATTGGGGAGAGGATGGGACTTAAGAGGGATTAGCCAAGGGTGTCTTGCACCACTTCCTGTTATTTACTACCCACATCCAGAAATTCCTGAACTTCACCCTATCAATTGCCCAAGTTGTCCATTGTTGGAGTAGGTGGATCAGAATAGCCAAAGGCAGAGAAACATCAGTTTGAAAGGAAATGATCCAGCAGAACTGTAAAAATAACTCTGTTCAAACTAGCACAGAAAGGCAAGGTCATAGTGATCCTGGCCCCAGTCTAGGTTTCTCTCTCATTGTCTCTTTTCTCTCATTGTCAGAGATATAAGGTCTCAAGTTTCCTTACATTAGGGGGAAGGCAGATGCAAGATAACTGAAAAAAAATATAGCTATATTTCAAAGTCATTTAGATGCTGTCTAACAAAACCATAAAGAAGATAATGTATCACTCTGCCAACAATGCTTCTAGCAAGAATACACTTCCCCACCTGAGCCAATCTCTGCAGTCCTTTTACACACACATTAACTTCGTGGAGTGGGTAGAAATGCTCAACAGTGACATGAAAAACATTTGGTGCAAGGATACAAATGTATGATCTCAAACCTTATTTAAAATGAAACCTTTACATAGCTTATTTTCTATTTAGCTCAGCATATTTTCTTTCAGGACCTGGGCCAGCAATCACACTAATTTGCATGTCCGTACTGTTTAAACAGGCCCCTTCATTATGATGAATGACCTTCTCTATACTAGTAGACTTTTTGTGCATAAATCAACTGCTCTTACTCAGGTAGAACTAGGACAGTAGTAGAAAGAACTGACTACACCTTTAAAGCTGCATACTGAAAAAAGAAATTAAAAGCAGGCCTCCCAAAGGGAATGCAAAACAAAAAATGATGTATACTCCAAGGGTATTTGTTTTTGATTGAGCTGCTCTATTTTGTTTTTGCTTGAGCTGTGAGATTTTTGTTTATAGTTGGGTCATGGCACTTTCAGGCTGATACAGTTGTGCTGAAGGTTAGTTACCACTTATTTATGTGGCCTGGGAGTTAGATCTCAAAGAGAATAAGCTGTCTGTTCTTGAGCACCTTACAATCTAGAAGGCAAAACCAAGGTGAAAATGCAAAGTCAATGTGAAAGCTTTCTTGTTAGTCACACAGTCTTGGTGACTTAATAAATTATGTATTTTAAAATTGCTGCTATCCATGTCTTATCCATGGATCAAGAGCTGTAATATCATTGTTTATTTAACATAGTTAAGGCTCATAAAGGAGGACACTAGAATGTATATGCTTACACAAGTCTAAATCTGACTTTATGAGTCATAAATATGATTACAATAAAAACTTGCTACCTGCCCCTGTGCTATACCCATGAACAGGAAAAAGAAAGCCATTTTTTTCCCTCTTAGTTTAGTTGCTTTCCTCACCTGGAAATGGGGAAGGGCAAAGCTGTACAGCAGACACATGTAGGTTTCTAGGTTTAGGGTCTGGTTTTGCTACCTAATTGCTCTGTAACCCTTGGTAAGTTATTTGACCTCTTAAACTTCAAGATTTTCTTCTGTAAGTGGAGCTATTAATAGTAAAATTTAGAGTCATCCAGAAACCCTTGGTGAGGCTTTTGGGGACTGGGAAGCTGTGCTCAGGGGCCATCCACACCTGGACACCATCTCTGAGACCTGCAGGGACTGGGAGTCTATGCCCAGTGACCCGCAGTCATCTAGGAACCCTCAGTGAAGCTCTTGGGGACTAGGACACTGGACCTATCAGCCTGCCCAAACTTAGACAGCATCTCTGAGGCCTGCAAAGACTGAGAGTCTGTGCCCAGGAACCCACCGTCATGCAGGAATTTTCAATGAGTCCTGCAAGGACTGCGAAGCTGCACTCAGTGATTTACCCATACCTAGGAACCCTTGAGTGAGGCTTGTGAGGACTGGAAAGTTGCACCCAGGAAACCACCCACACTCAGGAAACATCTCTGAGGCCTGCAGGGACTGGGAGCCTGCATCCAGTGACTCACAGTCATCTGGGAACGCTAGATGAGAACTGCTCACGCTGGGAGTCTGCATTCAATGACCGATTCACACTTCAGACCATCTCTGAAGTCTACAGGGACCAGGAGTCTACATCCAGCCACCTGCAGTCATTCAGGGATCCTTGGTGAAGCCCACAGAAAACTGGTGTCTGTACCCAGCAAACCAGAACCAACAACAACCCTCAGTAAGGCCTGCTGTTGGACAGCTCACAATAAAGGGAAGTAACTAGGACGTGGCATCTGGCTGGTATGGAGGAACACAGGCAAATGCCAAAATGAAAGAACAAAATGAAATCTCAAACATCCACCCCATCCAGATCAAGTCCAAGAGATATAGACATGAATTTGGAATTCACACACCTGCACTCTCTGAAATGATAGAAAGAGATGATAAGAAACAAGTCCAGGAGGCTGTAAAGGAAATAAGATCAGAAATAATCTTTCAAATAAAAATGAATGATAAACTTGATTAAATAGTTGATGAATATATCCAAAGAAGAGGCCTATAGGGACTGGGAGCCTGTGCCAGGTGACTCACAGTCATCTGGGAACATGGATTAAAAAAATATGGAGGAGCATAGGAAAGTGATGGAAATCTTGAATGAACAATACAGGAAACAAGTGGAATACATGAAACAGATTCAAGGAGATAGTCAGGAAATAAAAAATTCCATTGAAAGCTGGCAAAACCACATGAATGAAATTGAAGAGAGACTCTCAAACATCAAGGACATGACTGCAATTAGGGATCATAAAAATAAACAACTCAAAAATAAGAAATCAGGAAATAAGCATTCAAAAGCTGCAAGATGATGCAAAGAGAAACAATATTACTGATAAGTGTCAATGAAAAAGGAGACAACCCAAATGACATAAAAGACTATTTGCAGAAGAAATAGCAGAAAATCACCCAAACATGGGAGAAGAACCTGACATACAGATAAGCAAGGCATATAGTCTCCCATTAGCCATAACCAAAATGAATCTACACGTTGACATATGATAATCAAGGTGCCAGAAATTCAGCATAAGAACAGAATATTAGAAGCCACTAGAGAAAAGAAATAGATCACCAATAAAAGAAAGCCTATCAGAATCACAGCAGACCTCTCAACACAAACCATCAAATCAAGAGGATCATGGAATAAAGTATTTCAACTCCTGAAGGAAAACAACTTCCAACCCAGATTGATGTACACTATAAACTATCTTTCAAAACTGATGGAGAAATAAGGTACTTCTTTGATAAAGAACAACTTAACTTCATGACAACTCAACCAACCTATGAAGAGTACTGAAAGATATGCTAGAAAGAGATAGATATGACCACAATTCCAAGATCAACATCAGAAAGAACAAGCAACCAAAAAACTATACAAGAAGTTAAACAGAGGGGTAAAAATAGGGAATAAATAACAGAAAGAAAACATGACAAAAAATAAGGCAATACATATCAGTTATAAGCACTGATGTAAATGGCATCGGTTCACCAATCAAAATAAACAAACTGGCAGAGTGAAATAAGAAACAAAATTCAAGAATACATTGTATACAAGAAACACATTTACCTCAAAAGGAAATTTATAGGCTGGAAGTCAAAGGACGGAAAACAATACTCCAGGCAATAGGAATCCAGAAAAAAGCAGGGGTAGGAATTCTGCTTATAGACAATTTGAACTTCAGACCAACAATGATCAAAAGGGATAAAGATACTCACTGGGGGAAAACTTCAAGAGGAAGTCATAGCAATCATAAATATATATGCACCAAATATGAGACCACCCAGCTATGTAAAATAAATATCAATAGACATGAAAAATCAAATAAGCAATAACACAATCATAACAGGGGATCTTAACACTCCATTGTCACAAAAAGACAGATCAGCTAGACAAAAAATAGCAAAAAAAAAAAAATAACAGTACTGAATCAAACTTGTGAATAAATGGACTTAGTAGATGTCTATAGATAGAATGTTCCACCCAACAACATCAGAATATACATTCTTCTCAGCTGCACACTGCATTGCTTAAATAGATCATATACTAGTGCATAGAACATGCTTAAGTAAATGCAAAAGAATAAAAATTATTCTATGCATATTATCTGACCATAGTACCATGAAAGTGGAAACTAATGACAAAAGAAATTGCAAAAATTCCATAAATACATGGAAACTGAATAATAGCCTCTTGAATAATAAATGGGTCATAGAGGATATTAAAGAAGAAATTAAACAATATATAAAAGCAAACAAAATGCAAACACAACTTAACAAAACTTATGGGGTGTAATGAAAGCAGTCCTCAGAGGGAAATTTATTGTGGTGAATTCTCACATCAGGAAAACAGAATGAACACAGATAAACAGCCTGATGCTACACCTCAAATATCTAGAAAGAGAAGAGCAAGTCAAGTACAAAGAAGGGAGGAAATTATAAAGATCAGAGTCAAAATTAATGCAATTGGGACTAACAAAACAATAAAAAGAAATAACAAATGGAAGAGCTGGTTATTTGGGGGACTGGGGATTTAGTTCAGTGGCATAAGTGCCTGCCTTATAAGCATGCAGTCGTGAATTTGATCCCTGGTACCGATTTTTTTAAAAAAAAAGAGTTGGTTATTTGAAAGAAGAAATAAAATTGATAAGCCTCTAGCAAATCTTCTTGAAAGAAAAACTCAAATTCATGCAATAACAAATGAAAAGGGTGAAATTATTACAGAACCTGTGGAAATACAGAAGATCATCAATACCTATTTCAAAAACCTTTATTCTCATAGATTCAATAACACAGGAGAAATGGACAGATTCCTAGAAATATATGAATTACCAAAGCTGGATCAAGAAGATGTAAAACTGTTGAATAACTCAATTTTGGTTAATGAAATTGAAAATGTAATTAGAACCTTACCAACAAAGAAAAGCCCAGGTCTTGGTGAATTCACTGCTGAATTCTAAAAGAAATTTAGGAAAGGCTCAATGCCAGCACTCCTCAAACTTGTCAGTGAAATTGAAAGGGAAGCAATTCTCCCTAACTCATTCCTGGAAGCAAGTATTACCCTAATACCAAAACCAGAGAAAGATGCAACATAAAGGAGAACTCAAGGCCAATTCCCCCAATCAACATAGATGCAAAAATCCTCAAAAATATTCTGGCAAACAGAATGTAGCTAATTGTCAAGAAGATTATACACCACGACCAAGGGGATTCATCCCAGGAATGCAGGGATGGTTCAACATACACAGAAAAATAAACATAATACACCATATCAATAGCAAAGGCAAGAATCACATGATCAACTCAGTAGATGTAGAAAAAGCTTTTGATAAAGTCTAACACTCATTTGTGATTTTAAAAAAAGCTACAGAAAATCAGAATAGATGGTCTTTACCTCAATCTGATAAAAGCCATCTAGTATAAACCAAGAGTCAGTATCATATTAAATGGTCAAAACAAAGTTTTCATTCTAAAATCAGCAAGACAAGGCTGTCCACTATCACCACTCCTATTCAATATAGTTCTGGAGACATTAACCAGAGCAATTAGACAAGAGAGAGAAATAAAAGGAATAATGATATGGAAGAAGTTAAAGCATTGTTATTTGCAGATGACCTTATACTCTACAAAGAAGCCCCACAAAACTCCACTGAAAGTCTTCTAGATATAATAACCAAATTCAGTAATGTAACTAAATACAAAGTCAGCACTCTTATATCAATAGCATTCCAGTGCACAAAAAACAAACTCACTGAGAGAAAAATAAGAGAAACACACCCTTCACAATAGCACCCCCCAAAAATGAAACACCTAAAAATCCATCTAACAAAGGGAATAAAAGATCTATTCAGTGAAAATTGCAGTACTCTGAAAAAAGGAATCAAAGAGGATTTTAGAAAATGGAAACACATTCTTTGTCCATGGATAGGAAGAACAAACATTGCAAAAATGGTCATTCTCCAAAAATTGTCATATAGAATTAATGTGATTCCAATCAAAATAGCATTATCATATCTCAAAGATCTAGAGAAATCACTTCTAAAATTCATCTGGAACCAGAAGAGACCTAGAATAGCAAAGGCAATTCTGAGCAAGAAAGGCAAGGCAGGAGGCTTCACATTCCCTGATTTAAAATTATACTACAAAGTCACTGGGATAGAATCAGCATGGTGTGGGCAAAAAAAACAGACGTAAAGATCAATGGAATAGATTAGAAGATAGAGCCACAAATACAAACACACTCAGCTACTTTATCTTTGACAAAATGGCCAAACAAGCTCACTGGAAGAAAGACAATCTCGTTAATAAGTGGCTTTGGTTCTGGAAAAACTGGCTTCCCATATGCTGAAAACTAAAGCTAGATCCATGTCTAACACCATCACTAAAGTCAAAATAGATCAAAAGTTTAAATATTAAAACAGAAACTCTAAATCTGCTGGAAGACAAATTGGGTAAAAAATCTTAAAGATAGAGGGGCAGGTAGAGAATTTATGGACAAAATCAAACTGCATGGAAAACACTTCCCAGAATCAACAACTGAGATCGAGTCCTATTAAAAAGGTTTTTGTAGAAGAGTTTCTTTTCCCCCACAGCCTCTCTAGCACTTGTTGTTGGTAGTTTTTTTTTATCCTGGCCATTCTTTCTGGAGTGTGATGGAATCTCAGTGTGGTTTTAATTTGCATTTCTCTCATGACTAATGATGATGAACATTTTTTCATGTATTTATTTGCCATTCGTATTTCTCCATCTGAGAACTGTGTATTCATTTCAGATGCCCATTTTTGGATTGGGTCTTTGAATTTCGGGGGTCTGATTTTTTTTAATTCTTTATAAATTCTAGACAGAAGTCTTTTGTCTAAGGGACTGTCCATTAAGATTTTTTCCCAATTTGTGGGTTTTCTTTTCACTCTGCTGGAAATCTCTTTCAACATGCAGAAACTATTTAATAAGATGTGGTCCCAGTTATTGATTTTGGGAAGTATTTTCTGTGTGGTTTGATTCTTGTTCATGAATTCTCTTCCTACCCCTATATCTTTGAGGTTTTTACCTACTTTGTCTTCCAGCAGTTTTAGTGTTTTTGTTTTAATATTTAGATCTTTGATCCATTTAGGTTTTAGTTTGGTGTATGGTGATAGACATGGGGCTAGTTTTAGTCTTCTGCATATGGACAGCCAATTTTTCCAGCACCATTTGTTAAAGAGACTGTCATTCTTCCAGCGAGCATGTTTGGCCCCTTTATCAAAGATAAGGTGGTTGAGTGAATTTGTGGTTGTGGTTGTATCTTCCAATCTATTCCACTGATCCTCGGGTCTGTTTCTATTCTGGTACCATACTGACTTTATCACTGTAGCTTTGTAGTATAATTTCAAGTCGGGGATTGTGCTGCCTCCTGCCTTGCCTTTGTTGCTTAGAATTGCCTTTGCTATTCTAGGTCTCTTCTGGTTCCAGATGAATTTTAGGAGTGATTTCTCTAGATCTATGAGGTATGTTAGTGGCATTTTGATTGGCATTGCATTTAATATGCATAGTAATTTTGGGAGAATGGCCATTTTCACAACGTTTGTTCTTCCTATCCAAGGGATGTCTTTCCATTTTCTGAGGTCCTCTCCGATTTCCTTTTTCAGGGTATTATAATTTTCCCTATATAGCTCTTTTACTTCTTTCATGAGATTAATTCCTATTTCATTTTTTGGATGCTAGTGTAAAGGGTGTGGCTTCTTTTATTTCTCTCTCAGTATTTTTGTTGTTATTGTATAGGATTGCTATTGATTTTTGAGTATTGAATTTGTATCCAGCTACCTTGCTGAATTTACTTATTATATCTAGGAATCTTTCAATAGAGTTTTGAGGTCTTCTATGTAAAGTATCATGTAATGTCATGTTCTGCACTGTTGGTGGGAGTGTAGACTGGTGCCACCACTGTGGAGGTCAGTCTGGAGATTCCTCAAAAAGCTGGGTTTGGAAGTCCCATTTGACCCAGCTATTCCACTTCTAGGCATATTCCCAGAAGAACTGAAAACATCATAACACAGTGATATATGTGCATCCATGTTTATAGCAGCACAATTTGTAATAGCCAGATCTTGGAAACAACCTAAGTGCCCATCAACTGAGGAATGGATAAAAACGTTGTGGCATTTTTATATAATGGAGTACTACTCAGCTATAAAGAATGATCACGTTGAGATATTTATAAATAAATGGACACAACTTGAGACCATACTCATAAGTAAAATAAACCAAACTCACATGTGTAAATACCATATAGTCTCCCTAGTATGAGAGTTGATAAGAATATATAAGATTTTATGGTAATCATTATTCCCCATTTCATAGCTTAGAAGCCTTTCAATGTTTTCATTCATCAGTTGGAATGGTTTTATTCTGTTTTGTTTGACTTTATTATGTGTGATGGTATGAACAGCTGTTTTGAAGAAAACAAAACATTGTGACAGCTATTGCTGATTCAATATTGTCTTGCTTAGAAGTCCTACCATGCTTCTATTCTTCTATTACCATCAGTTCTATCATGTTGTATCTTATTGGTACTTTAATATATGTGTTACTATAAACGATTTTTTTATTGAAAATGAGATATTATAGTACCCATTGATCATTCTCTGTTATTCAGTGTAGAATGCCCTGTAATTCTTTCATTCTTTGAATGGTTTTATACTATTGTGTTATGTTTGATATTGTTGTATTTGAAACTATGCTTAACTATAGCAGAGAAAGAGATATTGTGATAGGTAGTTAATGTCCAGTTGTCTTAATGTAAAGTACTGTGTTGCCTATGTTGTTCTGTTCTGATCTGCTTTGTTCTTCCCTCTTTTGTTTTATTCTATTTAAAATAAAGAAAAAAAGGTTTTTGCATGTCAAAAGAAATCTCCAACAGGGAGAAAAGAAAACCCATGAATTGGGAAAAAAATCTTAGCCAACTCTTCCTCAGGCAAAGGACTTCTATCTAAAACATATAAAGAATTCAAAAAAGATCAGGCCCCCAAAACTCAAAGATTCAAACCAAAATGGGTATCTGAGATGAACGTACACTTCTCAAAAGAAATAAAAATAGCAAATAAATATGTGAAAAAATGTTCAGCATCACTGGTCATTAGAGAAATGCAAATTAAAACAACACCTCAATATCATCTCAGCAAGAATGACTGTCATCAAGGAACCAACCAATAATAAATGCTGGAGAGGATGTGGGGGAAAAGGAACACTTCTTCACTGTTGGTGTGAGTGTAGACTGGTACAAACACTGTGAAAAGCAGTGTGGAGATTCCTCAAAAAGCTAGGATTAGGGGTCCCACTCGACCCAGCTATTCCCCAGAATTAAAAACTGGATATCTCCCCAGAAGAATTAAGAACATCATACCACAGTGATATATGTGCACCCATGTTTATAGCTGCACAATTTGTAATAGCCAGATCTTGGAAACAGCACAAATGCCCATCAACCAAGGAATGGGTAAAAAAATATGGTATTTTTATACGAGTACTACCCAGCTATACTTGAGGCTTTTATAGGTAAATGGATAAGACAAGACCATACTCACAAGTGAAATAAGTCAGACTCGCATGTCTAAATATCATATTGTCTCCCTAGTGTAAGAAACTAAAAGAGAAAATAAGGCCCAAAATCTGCAATAGATATTGTGAAAGGGTAAGAAACTGCTCACAGGGGACAAATAACTGGTATAGGAAAAGGAGAAAATAAAGGTAAAGGAAAAAGATACAAATTTGTTTATATATAAATAAAATAGCTAAGATGATTATACTACTAATTCTATTAGTTCTTGGAAAAGAACAGTTATTACTCACATGTTTGGATCAGTTTTGCATGTTTCTATCTGGTAATCTAAGTAACACTTTTGAACATAACAATATGCAATATTACAATCACTGTTAAATTACTATCATCTTGTTTTGAAAGCCTATATTGTTATTATTTGGGGGTTTTTATTGTTCTTGTAGTTGTTCGTATATCTCTTGCTTTTTGGTTTTTTTTTTTTTTGGTGTCTTTTCTCTTTAAAATAAACAAAAAAGTTTAAACCATTGATATGTCAATCTTTTTTTTTTTCCTCAATGGCAATTCCATAGTAGTATTTACCCCATGGAGATTTGTAAGGATCATAGGAGAAACTAGCATTACTTAAACTTTCTCTCATTTGCAAGGTTTTCCTTATTCATTTTATAGATACTAGGAGCTCAGAATAGAGAAAAGGAACCCTCTAGTAATCAGGAAGATACCAATTTTTTTTAACTTTTTCCTATGAAATTTGCTCATCAGTTTTCATTTAATCAAAGGAAGATTGTCCATGTGAAGATTCAGGAAATTTACTGAAGAAGTACCTTATCAAATAAGAAATGGAGACATTCAGACCTCATACTGCCAAGGCAAAATAAATTTCCTGTTTCCTTACAAAGCTGGGTTAATGTTATTAAAATAGAAGTTTTCAACTTTGGGCTCTGATGACCAAGGGTTCTACAAAGCATCTTTGGAGAGTTCTCAAAAAGCAGACCATACTTACACAGGAAATTTAAATCTCAATGGTCTAAGTTTTCTCTAATATTAATCAAACCCTACAGCAGGAAGTGTAATTGCAAACCAAAAAGAAGAAACAAAACACCACATCAAGATCTGAGGCAAAAGGATTCTGCAACTTGAGAGTGTTAATGGACTAGGCCATCACACTATGAGATTCTGTCCAAGCAGTAGTACTTAAACCAACCTTGATTTGAAAAATGATTGGGGAAAAGGGTAAAGATAGTGAAATTTAGGCTATTTAGTGAGGGGGAACTGCTCACATCCTCTATGTTTTGCTACATAGTCTCTCAAACTGTAAGGCACTGTCAGTGGAAATAACTCTTCTTTTAGAGTTAGAAAAGTGATTCTGCTATATTCATAGTCTATCTAAGCCCTGAGACAATTGAGATTATCATAAAATAGTGCTAAAAATATTTTGGATTTAGCAACTGCAATTTAATTTTGTTCTGTGAATGATCTATCTGAATTCTTGTTCTGAGAACATTTCAAAGAAAATTTAGTTTCTACTTCTCTGATTAATTCATATTTCATTTTACATAACATTTTCTAATATCTCTTTTGTAGCCAAGAGAGAACACAAACTTCTGATACTGTAGCTAAAAAAGAAATGAACCTTTTGATATTGTACTTTGGAGACTTTGTCTTTTTTTTTTTTTTTTTTTTTTTGTACTGGGTATCAAACCCATGACCTCACACTTGCCGGGCTTATGCTGCTGAGTTAAATCCCCAGCCCACTGATACTGTACTTTGGGTCTGTGAATGAGTAAGAACTATATTTCATAAAATGAGTAGACTAAAATTAATTAAATTGGTTACATGCTTCCACACTCAAAACTTTTATAGTATTGATAATTTTAAAATTGTCTTTATCCATCCAGATATTTTTAGTTCGCCTGAAATATACAAAGCCCTATCTAGTACACTGGGTAAGTGTAAAAAAGTAAAAAAAAAATCATTTCCTCCCCAGAGTTCACCACTACTTGCTTAAGAAGGTCAATGGTAGAAAACCAGAACAAAATGTAGCTGGGTGTGGTGGTGCACACCTCTAATCCCAACACTTGTGAGGTGGAGGCAGGAGGATCATTGCAAATTCAAAACCAGCCTGGGCTACAAAGTGAGCTCAAGGCCAACCTGAACTATATAGTGAAACCCTGTCTCAAAAAGACAAAAAAAGAAAGAAAGAAAGAAAAGAAAAAAGAAAGAGAAAGAAAAACAATAAAAAGAGAACTAGAACAAAATGTGATAAATATAAAGGAATGGAATTGAGAAAAGTGTCTTGTAGGGGAGGGGTCACTAAGTATCAAACTATCAATCCCAATTGGAGATACCAAAAGCAGCTTACTGGAGAAAATACAATTTTATTTGAACCTTAAAATGTAATGCTAAATGAAACAAATTAGACACAGAAGGTTAAATATTACCTGGCTTCTATTATATGATAAACTCAAAATATAAGTAATTTTAAAGAAAAATATGACAGGAAACAATGAAGTAGATACTGTGGAGAAGGAAAGGGAATCTGGAGATAGAGATGGAAGAGAACAGAGAAAAGGGAGAAATAAAAAGGATCAAGACTATATGAATATATTTATTATGTACTACAAAATATATCAATAAAAATGTTAAGTGTATGAAATTTTAACCATAAAATAAATGGTAAAAGACATTTTAGATGCATTAATATGACCAGAACCATGATGATATAAAATATAGTGTAAGCAAAACTAGATTGGCGCAGCACAACAAAGGTTATTGGCAAGAGAAACATGTGGTAGTGAAGAAGTGGAGATAATAAGTTGTTCCTGATTATGGAAGGCCTTGAAAGTCTTGCTAACGGGTTAGAACTTCATTATTTAAGTAAAGAAACTATCAAAGTCTTGAGTAATATGATCACAATGTTTTAGAAGATACTGACTAGGACAGAAGACAGGATAGAGCGAGAGATGGAGATGATAGAGTCTGGGATGCCGATTGGAATAGACCAAGCAAGAATAGCAAGAGCTTGAACTGGCAAAGTAGTTATTGGGATGGGAAGAAATCAAGGGAAAGAAATAATTTAGAGGTTGAAATAATCATGATAAACTAAACCAAAATGTGTATTCAATGTAATGCCTGGGTTTGGGGACCAAGATCTAGAGTAACTCCCAGATCTCTTCACAACTAATATAGTATAGAGATTACTGGATAATAGAAAAATTGGGAAAAAAGTCATGACTCAGCTTTGGAACATTTGAGCTCTAGGTTTCAGATAGCTATCTGTGGAGGAATGGCAAAAATACAGTTGACAAGATCTATTGCTCAGAAACAAAAGACCAAAATCAAGTCCACAGATTAAAAAAGACCAGATTAAGACATATATGTGTAAGATCAAGACTAAAATTTTGCACACTCTTTTAAATATTCTTTCAGTGCTTGGTTGTATTAGTAACTGAAATAACAAACTATCACAGACTGGGTGTTTTAGTGGAAAAGTGTTTTCTCCCAATTCTAGAAGCTAAGTCAAAGATCAAGGTATTGATCTCTTCTGTGGTTACTCTCCTTGTCTTACAAATAGCTGTCTCTTCCCTCTGTTTTCACATGGTCTTATCTCTGAATATTTTGTGTTTGTATTTCCTCTTCTTACAAGGATATTTGTCCCACTAGATTAAGGCTCATTTTAATGACCTCACTTTAACTTATTAAACCTCTTTATAAGGCCTGTTTCCATATATAATTAATTATCTTGGAGGCATAACTGAATTAAAGGTGGGGGTAAAATTCAGGCAATAACATTGGTCAATAGCTACTGAGAAAAGAGATGAAGTATTACATAAGAAAAGGTAAAGAAGAAAAATCATAAGTGGTAAGTGAGCTTATTTACCATATTTTTGACTTATGCATCTTGTTCAGCAAAAACAGTTGCGGATATAACTAGTCACACTCTTTCTGTATGATAGTTTAAAATCACCTATTATTTATTAAGCATACTGGGCTGTTTAAAGAGTTATCAATATGGATTGACATAAGAGGCACCAGTAGCCTACCAGAGATTAAGACATCCTACAAGTTAGGATAATAAAACCAAGCTAGAAACAAGAAAATATACCAATAGAATAAAATACAGACACCTGCATTTATAGGAATTTGATATACAACAAATCAGTCAAAAAGTAATAGATTTTTTTGCAAGATTGATATTAAATTGGTTTATTCTATGGAAAATATATTTGTATGATATATAAAGGTGAATTACAGATAGGTTATGCAACTTATCTGTGAAAGGTAATACTACAGTTAATAAAGACATATGGGCACTTTCTAGCTAGCACAGAATATGGACATCTCTTGAAACACTTGGATTGGCCCTGTTTTAAGCCATCTCTAGATCTTATGAATGTGCTATGCTAGGACTTTGACCAAGCTGGTAAGTGAGACTAGGTATGAGTTATGACAAATAGTATCTCAAAGTAGTATTGGATTGCTCCTACTTGAAGAGTATATAAAAAAAGTCTTGCCCAAAAAATACCAAACACTGGAAATTCAGAGAATACAGTCACATTATACCCCAAAACATCACCCCGGTCTATTATTTGATATTAAACTAGTCAGAGCTGATGAATGAAAAAAGGCAACCACCTCAAACACCTTAATAAGATTTTCAGGAAATTTATCACCCTAAATTTGGCTTTTCCTTCCATGCTTTAAGACCTTACTATTTAAAGTAGGATCCTTAAACCACAAAACTTAAGCTCATCTGGAAAAATTAAATAGAGACTCTTGGGACTACTCAGATTCTGCATTTTAGCAAAATTCCCAGGTAATTTTTATTCACATATAAATTTCTAGAAGCATCACTCTGAAATGTGTACTTATTTTGGAAGATGCATCTGAGGTTGGGAAAGGCCAGCTGTGGAATCTCACTAGCTTTAAGGGAGTTGGTAAAACCCAAGAAGTTCCTCTTGTTTCTCTAAGCAAAACCTCAAGTCTCCACCTGTGTGGTCCTCCATGAACCTTTTGGGCTAAAATGAGGAAAGCAGAAGGAACCCCTTCTCCCCTGGAATATTCATTATTTTATCATGTCTGTAATTTATCTCCAGCGATTCTACTTCTTGATGAAATTCTGCATTTTTTCTTGTCTCAAAACAAAAACATATGTGGCTAACATGTCACACAAAAAGTCTTTGCAGACAGCTGGCCCTTGGGTCTTCACATACAGTGCTATCTCTGTCTAAAGCAGTCTTTCCGCAACCCCTCCCTTCCGCTCCATGGCCGACTCCTACTTGAGTCACCTCCCAGTCTTAACATCCCCAGCAGAGCCTTCCCTGAGCTCATCCTGCCACGGTGCTGAGATAGGAGCACTTCCTTCCTGGGAGCTTCCACTTCCTGCTGTATTTCTGGTGTCCTAGCATGAAACACACTGAAGAAAAATTCCTTAAGGTCTTTGTAAGGCTGGGCTGTCATCTCTGTGTGACTGCAACACAAATGCAGAGCCTGTCACAGGTGTCTATAGTCCCTCAGTAAGTGAATGAATCAATAAAGGAAATAAATTATCCAAGACCAAACAGCCTAGCTTTGACCTCTAAACCCTTTGTCCTCTCCACTACCCATGTTACTCCTTAGCCTCCTGTTAGATAACCCACAGTCCAAAACAAACAAAAAATTACAGAGCAGAAGTTGTGACACAATTACCAAGTATATTTTATGCATGAAATGCAGTTCTTCAACATATTTTGACATATGTAAAATTACTTTTAACTTATTTTATAATTTAACATTACCTTTCAGTCTTCATATAATTTCAGATAAAGAAAAAGTATCCTTATAACAAAACAGTAGTAAAGAAACAAGAGTCAAACATATTAGTGTTTAAAGTTTCAAATATATCCTGTTTTTCCTTGGTTGTAAAAGACATTACTTTCCACCTTTTTAAATCATTTACAATAAATTCTAAGCTTTTTTTTTTCAGAAATGAGTGCTTGTGCAGATGAGTTAACAGTTGATCACTGGTTATAGGTAAATATTTTTTTTCATTTTATGTCTGAACTTGTTAATTGTGGTAGCCTGAAGGCTGTGAAACATATTATTTCCCTTTTACTCTGATACACAGTCTTCTGTTTACTTCTTTTCTTTTAAGTATAAATGAAATTCTAGCTCAGTTAGCTCTTCTTGTTCTGATTGCCAGACTTTCCAGTAATCACATCTGAGGGTTTTTTTTTTTTTTTTGACATATGGGCAATTTTCATTATTTCAGTCTAGCAGTGACCTTTGGAATTCCGGGATCATTTTCCCTCCCCTTCCTGGTGCCCCTACAAGACCCAGAAGCACAAACATCTGAGGAATCCCTCAGCATCTTCACATCTGTTGATGTAGATGATGAAGATGAAGGCCACTGCGTGGTAGATTTTCAACAGGTGTTGCACTTGGGGAAGAGTTGACTGATGTTAAGGGACAGACAGAAGCAATACCTGATTCTTAATTTCCAGGCTCTTTGGAAAACACTGAGAAAACAAAATTAATCTGTTTATATAAAATGCATATTGCAAAACCACAGTAATTCCTAAGTAAAAGTCAGGCTTGTTTTTGGTTCTGAAGTCCTACCTTGTACATTAATTTTCTATCTAGAGCAACTCATTCTTTCACCTGGGATTATACCTTCTTGATGTGTCAAGAGTCCATGAAATAGTATTTATTCAAGGAGTACCTTGTTGTATGCTTAGTTTTCAAAACAGTACACAATTCTGATACTCAATACACTAAGCTGAAATTTTTTCAAAGGCTAATTAGCCCACTGGAAATTATTCACCAGAAACAACAATGCGAGAGTATGAAATATCATCTATATTATCTGCCTTACAAAATTCTCCAAAATCATTGCCTTTCTTTGCTCACTGGTAGTAAAGACTTTAAATTACAGAAACAATAGAAGCACTATGTTTAACCCAAAATATCACTGAAATCCCATTTTAGGAAAATCTGTTTCTTTCAAATTTCCTCAGAGAAGTACAAAGTGTTGCTTGGTGTGCAGTTATCTGCCGGTATAAATGGTATAAATGGATGATTACTTAAATACGGCTTCTTTTACAAGGGAGTTACAGGACTTTACAAAAGCATCATGCTGTGCTTGCCATACAGGTGAGCCTCTTGCAAGTAAATAATTTCACTTAAAGGATTGTTAGAAACTTTTCTTATCCCTTCATCTGGTCTATAATTGCTAAGTTTGTAATCTGCCTTTAAAAAAATCAGATGGGGCTCAATTCCTTTCCACTATCTTAAAAGTCAGAAATTATCAAATGGGAATGAAAAGGTAGAGCATTAAAATGAGAGATGGTCTTCCTCGAAACACTGAAATACCTTTCCTACCCTTGATGCAAGTAACTGTACACAACCAAACCTGCCCTTGAGATTTTGTCATCAACACACCTTTAATGTCCTGTAGATTTAAAAATTTTAATGGTATTTATCTCAGAAGATCACGTTCCGTTTGTTACACTAATCTTGAAAAGGTGACTTTCGACTCACATGTTCTGTAGTCCTATGAAACCACAGTGCTGATCCTGGAGAAGTCCTCCTTGACAACCTTCATTGTCCTCTTGACTTACTCTTTTGCAGTAAGCTTCAGATACCTGAGAATTAAAACTTCTGCCATTTACACCTTTGCAATCTCGCTTCTATTTTCAAGTGTGGAGTGCCCATCTACTGTAGTTTCTCAGAATTTATATCAGATTTCCATAAGTAATTTTCTAGGAGGAGGCTTTGCAAAGTTTTGAGATCAGACTCCTTTATTTATAATGTGCTTTTAATAGGCCAGAGTACCACAAAAGCTAGTATATTTTAGTCTTTTTTGTAGAGGTTTAGGTCACCCTGCCAGCCACAAGCAAGGGATTCTACTCTTGGAGAAGGATACCAGTAGGAATGTGGGTGGCCCAGCAAAAATCCATCTGCGCTACAGATAAACATTCAAAGAAATTATCTGGCAGAGGTCTGTGGTCTTACCTCCAAAGACAGAGGCCAGGCTGTGGTCACATGGCTGAACCAATTCAATTACTGTGAGACATCTCCCAGTTGGCAGCTGGGTAGAACCACATATTTAAAATTTGCCCTCCAAAGTTTTTCACAGCTTTGATTCACCATTGCTTTGTGAGCCACGTAGGAATTCTTCCCTCTATTTTATAGAACAGGAAAGTGACAATAAGAAAGATTGCTAGGTTGACCTGAAATATCCTACCCTTCTGTCAATTTAATGTTGAATCAGTTTTCTCATGTTTTCTTGCTAACTAACCCAGTTGGTCTCCACTTCTCAGTTTTCCTCTTTTACTACATCTCCACAATAAAAATGAAAGTTTTGACAGAAGGTGTTATATTGTAGATTCTCTGGCAAGCCCAAGGCTAAACATATAACAAAAGTTCACAGTTGGTATGGGACATCACTGGAGTTTGAATGAGTGTAAACATTACTGACAAAGAAAATATCTTACTTCAAGGAGTCAAGAGATTTATCTAATTATTTTAAATTTTTATCTGATTATTCATTCTCAGTCATCTATCAATAAGACATTATTTTTATTTAAAATATCACACCAGCATCTTAACAGAAATAACTATTTCAGAGTAAAAAAAAGCACTGTGGCTATATATTTCAGGGATGACCACTCATAATATCTCTGGTGCCACTCATGTTTTAACAAGCAGAATCTAACTCTCTCCTTGTAACCAATAAAATGTGGTAGAAGTCTGTGTAACTACTAAGCTTAGTCAGACAGAAAAAAAAATGTTTTATATCCCAACTTGCTTAGTGAAACATTCCTTCTGGAGTCCTGAGCTACCATGTAAAAAGTGACACTGCTCTGAAGCCGCCATACTATGAGGAATCCTGGATGAGTCTACCAGGGACACTGCAAGGAGAAACCTTGAGAGGATATGAAGATGACAGATACAACGATGGATGGATGGGTGGAAAAAGGAAAGCAAGAGGGAAAAAGGAGAAGGACAAAGAGGGAAGAGATGGAGAATAAGAGAAATAAGAACAAGAAGGAGGAAGACAGAAAACAGGGAGGAAAGGAGAGGAGGAAAGGAAAGAAGCAAAGCCTGACCAGCCCCCACCTACCCAACCCAGTTTAACAATTACTTCTATTTATCCACAATCAAGTAAAAGTTCAAGTCAGATCCACTTAATGGAGTCCGCCTCAAATTCACGAGCCACTGAAATTACGAGATATTGGTATGGTTATTATTGTTTTAAATCACTAACTTTTGGAGTGATTTGTTTTGTGGCAATAACTAAACCAGACATTGTTCCCTGTAACATAGAAGTAAAATGGATGAATTTGTTTCTGTGAGATTTCTGTAATCATTGAAGATAAAAATTGAAGGCATGGTAAGTTATTCATCAAGATACTTACTCCTTTTAGTCCTTTAACTTGAATTTGTCTTACAAAAAGTATTGGGAAATGATACGGCTTAATCAACTACACATTCATTTTATAGTACCAGATTTTGCCAGTTTGTTCTCTCCTAACGACATCACCTCAGGATATGTAATTCCTTTCAATGCTGGATCTAGAGACCATTTAATTATACTATGTGTTTTCCCTCCAACCCTAGAAATACTGTCATTTTCTGGATGCAGGAACAAAGCAGCATCATTTCATCTCTTCACTAGTTAGCAATAAACTTTGCAAAATATGTTTTTCCTGTTGCCCTAGTCTTATTTCTTTTGAAATGTATTTATTTTCATGTGAAGCTGAGTGTACTGACACACACTGTACTGTTCTCTTAGAAAACATGCGTACACTTGACATGGTAGCAGTATGCCTGCAGCTGACATGCCCCCCGGAACAAAGTGAATGATTCCTACATTGTGCAGATCCTGCTTTCTCACTAATTTGGCAGAGTGGGTATGTGGCTAATTTTTTTTTTTTTGACACTTCTCAAGGCTTGGGTATAAGGAGAAAGAGGAAGCAATGTCAATTCAATTTTGAGGAAAAAAAACAAGCAACAAATATGCAGATTTCTATAAAGACAATGTTACTTATCTAACAATCTGCTGTGCTGGGTTGTATGCTGGCAATGGTCAGGTTTTTGACAGCTGAAGTCACCACAGTCAATAGCTTTTATTTTTGTCATTTCATTGATATCATGAGATATTGCTCTCCTATGTTAACCATCAAGTTAAGTGCTTATGAAAGGGTTGATGCAGGCAAGGCTTCTGAAAGTTACGTTTATTTTAAAAATTAAGTAAGCAATGGTCATACAAATGAAAAACTGAGTAAAGCCTAATTCATTGTAACTCATTCATCCAAAGAGCCCAGGGAATAAGTAGGAACAAACATCAAGTTGCAGGAAATTGGAATTCCAAACACTGCTCACCTGCTTTTGAATGTGACAGTTGGAGGGTGGAGTATTTGGTCACTTGCTATTATGGGCTTTCCATACATTTATTCATTTATCAGTATTATTATTATTATTCACAGTTGTTAAACACATCCACAAAATGGGTCTTGAGCTTTTTCCCACATTCTGGAGTTGTTTCTGTCCTTTCAAAGCCCCTCAGTAATTTATGTGCACTTAATACTCTTTCTTAGGTGATGAATGCATAGCTTCTAATATCTTATAGAGCCTTATTCATGTCCGCTTTTGAAAATTCTACCAGTAAACACTACCCACATTCAATCTGCTTCTGGTTTTGGCAGTGTTTGAAAACGTTATGATTCCAAGATACACTATTAGCTTAATATCTGATCTCATTAAGCTATGTTGCTTTCTAAGCATAATGTAAACAAAGTAGAATTATTAACAACTTCTCTGAGTCATATGGTATAATTTATTTTTATAGCAGCTAGTCCTTAACTAAGGTTGAATGTCTTTGCATAGTGCTTATATTTCATTGTGTCTTATATTTTTTGTTTATGAAAAAAAATTCTGCTTTCAAGGATATTAAAAAAACTGTAAGGAAAAAACATGATTTTTACTCTCATATTTTCAATGACATGAATGAGATGTTTTTAATAAACCAATTTAAAAATATTTCTCTTTAAAAAGGTGCTCTCCATGAATTTGCTGGGTTTCATATTTGGTATTGACAACAAAATAATTCAAACTTACATTTCAATTATATGAAATATGTGATAACTACATAGGCATTTATTATTACTTGTTATTAGTTTTAAAAGCAATTAAGCTTAAGGTTTTTTTTGGTTGTTGTTTTTGTAAATTGGGAATCGAACTCACTACCTTGCACTTGCCAAGCAGATACTGTGCCGCTGAGCTATATCCCCAGCCTTAAGCTTAA
>PVJX010020174.1:0-33738 GCA_004027295.1 Dolichotis patagonum | reverse complement strand
CTTGGTGGGTAAAGAGCTGGAGAGTTTGTAAGTTTTTCCCTTATTCATATTGTCTTAACCCCAAAATGGTTAGTACTCTTTTTGTTTTAATGTTAGGCAAGTACTCTACTACTAGTTACATTCCAACTGTTTTTAACTTTTTTAAAAAAAATTTGTAACAAGACCTCTGCAGGTTGCTTAAGCTGTCTTTGAACTTGCTCAGCCTCCACAATAGCAGGATTACAGGGTAACTTGTGCTACTGCACCTGTCGGTTACTGCTCCTTGAAATTGCTGCCTCTGTGCTCTTTTTAGACCTTAGTTTTCCTTTAGTAGGTAATTTTTTAAGCATCAAAATTTCCACGTTTAATTACTAGTCTTATGTCTATTTTTGAACTCAACTCCACAAAGAAGTTGTCACTGAAACCATGGACATTAATGAGACCACTCAAACAAGGAATATGAAGCCAGACGAGAAGATTGATGATGGAACTCTGGAGAATGTCTTCCTATAGGAGCGGGCAAAGAAAAAGTAGCTAGGAAGAAGAAAAGGAAAGAGGGGAATCAGAAGGAAGACAGGAAGAAATTGGAGAGGGGCAGAAGAGTCAACAGCGTCAAATTCCACAGCGTGATCAAGAAGGAGGAGAACTGGGGGGAAGTGGTTGCATTTGGCAGTTAGGTCACCAGTGGCCTTTCAAAGATTCTGTGGTATGGTAAATGGAGACAGAGGATGAATTGTCAAGTAGATCGAGGACAGCTGGGAAGTTAACATTAGTCAACAAACAGAAATTTCTTTTTCAAGAAGTTTGCTAGTGATGGGATACATACATACAAAAGAAAAGCAGAATTTTAAAAAAAATCCATTTTTATGATGCAGAGACTTGAGAGTAGAATTGTACTTTAGCTCTGACATAATTCCAGACTCAGTTAAAAATTATGAAGTGCTTTTGGAAATTAAAACTGTATAATGGTGGCGAACCTACTGCATGTGTGCTGCAGTTGGGTCACTGTATCATTGAAAGCTCTAAAATGTTCCCCATCTCTGGTATATAAATACAAAGCACTAAAAATGTTCCCTTACGGGACTTTTCACTGTGTAAGATTTTGTCTCATGGCCACCACACCATTGTTCTTCGAACAGATTCACTTCATTTCTAATTGCTCCATGCTAGTGGCATCCACTGACTGCTGGCAGAGACTAACTAGTATCTTCCCCTGAAATTATGCCCGCAGAAATTTTCTTTCCATCTTGTGCACATTTTCCTTTTCTGAATGTACCATAAATGTAATTGCTTTGGCATTTCTTGCTTGTCCTGGGACTTACTAGAACTACTCATTTCAGAAGGCTGGCTTACATTATGCAGAGAAAGATGAGCCCACGGCGTACATATTACTGGAGGGCCTTCAGATTTATATGTGTTCGGCTCCAAATAGTCTTTTTCTAAAGCTGCTTAAAGTATTGTGAGTGTTATTTGTAAAACATGTCTTGCATCGTATTAGGTACTTCTAAGTAAAGGGGCATTTGCCAAAACAATATGATTTTCATAAACAGACACAGAAAAAATTTATATAAATAAGTGACTTCCTTTTGGGGTTGAGACAACAATCTCTTTCTGACAAAAAGAAGAAAATTAGGACAGTCTTTTCAACCTACTTCAACTGGATCCTTTCACAACCAGCATTTTGCTTCTTAATGCTATGCATTCATTCACATTTGAATTGCAGCTTTGAGAAAATAAGTGGTTTGTCCAAGATTTTATAATGAGCAGATGGCAGGCAGGTTTTGTATCCACATCTCTGGTTCTTAGTCCTGTGTTCTCTGTACCATACAATGGTAATGTTATAATTAATTCACCATAAAAGTGCCATTTTGGGTGTTAAATCTGTGGCATGTGGTTTATTGAGCTCAAGGGAACACATAGAGATCAAAATAGGCTACTCCTTAAGTTTGGAAAACAAAGGATCTTGTCAAAAATCAGATCAGTGTCTGATTTAGATGGAGAAATCAAGCAAAGTAAGCAATAAAATTACTTGAATATTCAGGGACATGACAAGGCATGGAGAAGTAGCAATAAAGCCTATGAGAAATAGGCAGGAAATACCTGGTTAAGTAGCTCAGCTCTGGGAGAGACTGTGGTGGTACAACAAAGGGCACCGTGTTGGGTTGGGAGGAGGAACCGTATCCTAAACTTTGCTTGAGACTAGATTTTTGAACCGAGATTTAAAATAATATCAACTTTTCTGAAGGAAAACTAGAAAATGGCAAGAAGTGGTGACTTTATCCTCCCCTAGCCACCTCACTGGAAATTCCTCCTTTTCCGTCCAGGTCTAACAGGCAGGCACACCCCATTCTTCCTGGTTCTGCGTGAGAGGAGGCTTCCCTGCCCTCTCCCATGGCCTTTGATGACTAGGAACTTTGTCGGTTTAGAGTTACATTTTGTAAAGCCAAGAATATGGGAGAATTTGTATAAGAATTTGAACCACTAATACCAAATTCTTTTGTTTTTTAAGCTTGAATTTTTTCCTGAAGGTTTGATGTACTAGTTGTATAAACTCGAAGATGGAAATATTATAAACCCTCTCATGAATGTACTGTTGGGACAGAGGCATAAGCCAATGAGAGAGTAACTGATAGCTGGCTTGGCGCCTCAGATGACAATTATTCACGTTTCCTTAAAAATTATGTACACATATGTTATGAGACAAAGTATGTTGCGTGGTGTCACAGACACGAAAGCAGGCATTTAAAGAGGAGCTGTAAGACATAGTTTAGGAGACACACGGTTTACTCGAATTCTTCTTTTCCTCTCTGCAATTTACAAAACTCAGGTAAATAAATGAAAGAGCACAGGAATGGAAAAATGATACCTCGTGGAAAATTGTACAAGGAAAGTTCAAGAAAAACACTCTATACAACTACAGAAAAGCTCATCAAAACCTGTGTGAAAGTCAGGAAAGGAATTAGGTGAAAGTGTAGCACGCACTTTTCAGTATTTTGTAGAGAAAAGGAACTTAGGAGGTGACTGCTTCCCATGCTGCTAATAACATGAACTGAGGCTTTGTCATGGAGTTTTAACAAGGGGAGGCTGCTTTGAAGGCAACGCAGGCCAGAGCAGAAGCCGGCCTGTGTATTGGGGAGGCAGGGTGACCCGTCCCCTTGAGACTCAGACTATGCCTAGTGAGTCAGGAACGTTTGGTCATCATATTCCTGCACTGTCACTCAGAAAGTGGCATGGAGACATCCCTTCAGACAGAGCCACACTGTGCAGGGCAAGAATGTGCCCTTTAAACTAATGTTTTGACACTGACATGTGCCCTTAAAACTAATATTTGACACCAAAATACCCTTGTCATTGTTCTCCTGGAGTGCTACTTTATGAACATAAATATTTTTCTCAAAGAGTTGGAATCATATGTGCATTGCCAGTAAATCTAAGATTTGTTCCATTTCTAGTAAAATCATGAAACACCACTTCCAACATTATCCTCAAAGCCAGGAGCAATAGCCACAGGTTTTGAAGATGAAGTAATTTTTAGTACTTGAAAAACTATTCACATAACATGGTGTTTCGAGAATATAATTTTTCCTTTGTATGCAAGTAAGGTGATCAGAATATGGGCAGGTTTAAAATCTTGGCTCATACAAGTTGTTAACCTTGGTGTAAGATTTAGGACTGTTAGCTAATGTTAGCTAATGAAGAGCTGCAATCCAAATTATATGGCTGATTCTGAGAAGAAAGTGACCCTTTGACTCTGGGCAGAGCTGCTGCAAAATCTCTGAGATATGATAATCTGTGGGCTTTTAAAGTTCTCTAGAAAAGTAAGTACTCTTGTTTGAGTATAACTGTCTGCTAAGGAAAGTCAGCAAATTATCTTTACTTTTTGCAAAAATAACCTGGGTCTGATTTTTCTATTATATTTTTCATCATTGTTACACATCGTATATTGAAAGAGATGACTTGGATTTTTAAAGTAAAAAACGGAAATGTCAAATAACATTGGTATATATACTACTTCCCTACAATGTTTCTTTGTTGGTCTTGTCTTATGAAGTCATATCATTTGCTTTATGTAAAGCTGAAAACTGAAGAGTTTTCCATTCTAGTAGAATGGAAGTAAGAAGTAGAATATTTCCATTCTACTTCTTACCTACTGCTGTAAAATCAAACAAATGGGGAATGGAATTGATTGAGTCCTAGGTGGCTAATCTTAAAATGCCAAATCACACTGGTGAGCATTCCATTCTTAATTTCTGTAGCAAGGGGAATTTATGGAAAACTGACAGGGAAAATGACTGCATTTGCATATAAAAGCAATTGTACTACTTTCAAACTAGTGGTATCAGTCAACCCAGGACACTGCTTTATGCAATAGTGTAACTACCTTAAAATACTCACATGTTCTAAATGCTAATTTCACATTTATTTCTAATCTAAGAATTTTATCTAATCTTCTTTCTTTCAAATTTTTTCCAGTGCAATTTGTCACATGAAACACAAATTCTGAGAATAAGATCTTTGGAGTTTGGTTGGATTATTATATAATTGTTAGGTGGCAAAAGATATGATTCATCACTTTTCCAGTACAAAATGAGATTACATCTTACTGAAAACAAAGGCAAACAGAGAAAAATCCAAAACAACAGTACAGGGAAAAACAAAAGAAGTTCTCAAGTAAGTCAGTCATAGTCTATTCTAACAGACCTAGATGCATGTACAAACTAAACAGCCAGATAATTCGAGCTCTAGTGAAAGTTAGGTAGGCCCAACCTTAACTTGGAGGAACCTTGAGAGTCAGAGGCCTGGGTTCTGATTTTCCCAGGGGCTTGCAGTTTTATTTTAAGTCAATCAGATTTTCTTGAAGTGGAATTGTGCCTTAAGCACCCCTGTAACTGTAGCTCCTGTCATGGATTTTGGTGTATCATGTATTAGTCAGCTACGACTGCTATAACAAAATACCACAGACAAGGTGACTTAAACCACAGAAAAATATTTCTTAGTTCTGGAGGCTGGAAATCCCAGATCAAGATGCTAGTAGGTTTGGTTTCTTCTGGGACTTCTCCTTGGCTTACAGTTGGCCATCTCTTTTGCATATGAAGACACCCATCCTGTTAGTGTAGGACACAACTCCTAGGAACTTTTTTTTATCTTAATTATTTCCCTAAAAATCCTGTCTTCAGATACAGTCAATTGGGGGTTAGGTTTCAAAAGATTAATTTTGGGAGGACACATAGTACTTTCTAAATAATTGACTTTTAAATAAAGAAAAAAATGCTATTTTCAAACTAGTTTCTCCTTTGATGATTGAGATGAGTCATTCTTATGGCTGTTTGTTAGTATTCTTGCAATTAATATTAGAGTTTCATAAAGAAATTTCATTCAATATTGCATTTTCCAAATGACCTGAAAGGAATTCATTGCTAGAACTTTTTGTTGGTCATATTTATATCTATTTTGTGTTTCTACATACATATCAAACCCATTCAGGAGAGCACAAGCACGTTAAAGCCACTTGCTGTTCATTTATTCATTCCCCAAATTCCTTATCCAGTTCCTGACTCACCACCTCTCATTACTGGAACTGCATCACAGGTAAAGCCCCGGAAATGGCTTTTGAATGAGAGGCCCTTTGGCAGAATGGGTTACTTTCCTGGTTTGTGTTTATAAGGCTGGGTTTAGTTGTTTTATTTAACACTGTCAGTGTCATTTTATATAAGTGATTTTAAACATTTTGGTGTCACAAACTCTTTTTGAGAATCTGATAAGAGCTGTGAACTCTCTATAAAAATGTGCATATGTATAGACACAAAGTTGGGCACTTGAATTACTCTTGTTTATAAATTTGGTTGTCCTTAAGGTCATTTCACATGTATATTACATACATAACTTTTTCTTGTCTCCCTAATAGTGCATGAATATACAGGATCTTGGTTTTTGTTCTTTGGAACAAAGAACAAAATGGGATATTTTTTTATACCCCATAAGCTTCAGTGAAGAAAGTGATGACCTTACTATTTCCCTTAAACACAACCCCATACCCACACACTTACCCACCCCCTGGGAGGCTTCTCATTCAAACACTTCATTTCCCTTAATATCTCCACTTGCACAATTGGGTAAAATGTTGCATCTTCTGCCCATTTGTAATGCTATTCAAGGATTTGGTGGAAGCAAGTAAAATAGTCAATATTTTATGGTGAGTTCACTGCGTTAGGTTCTCTGAATTTGATTTCCATGAATTATTTCATTTAAGCATTATAACAACTCTATGAGGTAGGTACTGTTATTATTCATATTTCTCAATGAGGGGGCAAAGTGTTTTAGCTTGCCAGGCTACTGAAAAATTACCATAAACCATGTGGCTGGGCTTTTTTTTTTGCCAAAGTTTTGGAGACCAGAATTTGAAATTCAGCTGTTGCAGGTCTGTGCTTTCTAAGAGGAATTTCCCTCCTTGCCTCATAAGGCTTCTAGTAGCTGCCAGCATTCCTTGGCTTGTAGGCTGCTCACTCCAAATTCTGTCTTTGTCTTTACACAGATTTCTCATCTTAATGTTTCTCTTCGTTGAGAGTCTCTTACAAGGACTGTTGTTATTCCACTTAGGGCTTGC
Source organism: Dolichotis patagonum (assembly GCA_004027295.1). NCBI lineage: Eukaryota > Metazoa > Chordata > Mammalia > Rodentia > Caviidae > Dolichotis > Dolichotis patagonum. The sequence goes on along the minus strand of PVJX010020174.1, from coordinate 27,155 downwards.
CTGGATAATACAGGATGATCTCATCCAGTATTCTTAATTTAATTTTTATCTGAAAAGATCTTTTTTCTAAATAAAGTCACATTTACAGTTTTTGGAAATTAGAATGCAGACATATCTTTTTTGTGGGCCACCATTCAATCCACTACACAATGCATAGATATATAGTAAGTCAGTGTTAGACGAGGAATTCCAAATCTTGTGTTGCGACTTCAAGAGGCTGTGAAAGTCCCATGATCACTAGTTATAGACTTCTGTGTTCTCTCTGGCTTCAGTTACTGTGACACTTACATCACATGCTGACTGGCTGCTGACTGAGAGGTCAAGGCTAATTTTGGTAGTTATCTCAATTCTAGAGGAACAATGAAATTGACTCTTATGAAGACATGAGGAAGCTTGGGTTAAGGACAGTACAGTAGACTATCACCTCAAAGACACAGTGATTACTGCTAGTTCCCTGCCTTAGACCTATCTGATGTGAGATGTCCCATGATGTTTTTTTGCCCTAAGGACAGAAAAGCAAAGCTCTGAGGAGCTTGGGGAGCCTGTTGAGCTACAGCAGAGATCTGCTCGGGAAAAAAGTAGGTATGATCTTGATTGTCAAATTGATTGGCTTGAGAGCCTCCTGGGAGATTAGTAAACCATACTTGTAGGTATGGTATGGGACATGATCTTGGGTCTCAGGCCTCTTCCTTCTTGGCTCTCTTCCTTTGTGTCTCTGCTTCTTGGGCACCATGAGTTGACAGCTTTCCTCTGCCATACCTTCCCCTACGATATTTGTGCCTTGGTGCTAACCATGGACTGAAGCCTTCAGACCTATGAGCCAAATTGAAACTCAAATCCTATGAGCTGTGGGTGTCAGGTATTATGTTCTAACAACAGAAAACCTCACTAACACAGCTAGTGAACCTGTGGAAATTTTGATTGAAATATTATACCAAAGATTTGGCTGAAGTATTATACATGTTCTAAGAAGTTAAAGAAGACATAGAGGGAAGAATATCTAATACTGCCCAAAGTTATTTGGTGCAATCCCTATCAAAATCTTAATCCTGTTTATTTATTTATTTACAAAAATAGAAAAATCTATCACTAAATTTACTTGGGATTAAGAGATCCTGCATATCTAAAATAATCTTGAAAAAGAAGACCTAAGAGAGAACTCACACTTTTAGACTCCAAAGTTTACACAGAAATTAAAGCATTATGGCACTTATATAGAAACAAACACATACACTACTGGAATAGGATAAAAAATTTGGAAATTAACACTTGCATATGTGATTAAATTATTTTTGACAAGATGTCAAGATCTTTTTGGAGAAAAAGGACAGTCTTTTCAATGAATGATGCTTGGAAATTTAGATACTCACATGCAGCAATGAAATTGGATCCTTACTTTTAGCCATGTATAAAAATTAACAAAATGAATTGAAGTCCTAGTTGTTGGAGCTAAAACTATTCAATTGTTAGAAGAAAATGTAAGGAAAAAGCTTTAGAACATTGGATTTGGCAAAGATTTCTTGGATATTACATAAAAAAGGCAACAAAGAAAAAGTGATAAATTTGACTTTGTAAAAATTAAAAGCTTTAAGGCATCAAAGGACTTTCATCATGATGACATACACCTGTAATCCCAGTATTTGGGAGGCTGAAGCAGGAGGATTGCTGTGAGTTCAAGGCTAGCCTGAACTACATAGCAAAAACTTATCTCAAACCCCACTCCAAAAAATAATGTAAAAAAGGACAGTATCAGTCCTTGATATCATTAAGCAACAGGAAGAAAAAAAAATTCCTAAGATGCAAAGCAGATAAACAAAACCTCAAATAACCCAATGAAAAAATAAGTGAAAGAGTGGATTAGTTGTATCTCCAAAGAAGGTATACAAATGACTATAAGTATATAAAAAGATATTTAACATAGTTAATCATTAGAGAAATGCAAAATGAAACCATAATGAGATAACATTTTTTACCCATTAAAATGGCTGCTTAAAAAACTCATGAAAAATAACAAGTGTTGGAAAAGATGCTGAGGAAATAGGATCCTTGTGCAGTGTTGGCAGGAATATATATTAGTATAAAATGGTGCAGCTACTCTGAAAAACAGTATGGTGGTTCTCCAGAAAGTTACAAAATAGCATTACCACATCAGGCTCAATTGCATTTCTGGTATATATACAAAAGATTGATAGCAAGGACTTCAACAAATATTTGTATATTAATAGTCAAATGGTGGAAACAATTTAAGTGTCTACTGACAGTTGAATAAGTAGAGAAAATGCAGTATCTAAATACAATGGGCTACTACTCAGGCTTGAAAAGGAAAGATGTTCTAACACATGCTACATGGATGAACTATGAAGAAATTATGCTCAGTGGAATAATTCAGTTCTTAAAAGGAAATGGATTATATGATTTCACTTATGTGAGATTCCTGGAAGAGGCAAATTAATAGAAACAAAATAGAAATAGAAGTTATCAGGCAACAGAGGAGTTGTTTAATACTGTAGTGGACTGAACTGTGTTCTGTATTCCCCTATACATATTAAAGGCTTCACTTTCGGTGTAATTGTATTTGAGGACAGGATTGCTGTAAGGATGGAATCCTCACTGGGTTACGGAGAGAAAAGCTGGGAGATCTCCCTCCAGCACCCCAACTCAGCCCTGGCCACCTGAGCAGGCAGCGATGAAGAGGGGGTCTCCAAGCCTAAGAGAGAGTCCTCATGCCAGCCTAAGAGTGGCTGGCATCTGGATCTCAGACTTCTAATGTCCAGAACTGTGAGAAAATAAATCCCTGTTGTTTAAACCCCCTAGTCTCTGACAATCTGAGCTGACCAGTAATGATGGCCACAGAGTTTCAATTTTCAATAAAATCCAGAGATCGCTGAGATGGCTGCACAGCAGTGTGGACAAACCTAACGGTGCCAAACTGGTACACGGCTGGTTAAGATGGGAACTTTTATGTTATGTGCATTTTACTGCAATACCAAAATATCACACAGTGCTTATTGATGGTTACTGGGAGGGTTTTTGTGTGTTCTGTTAATCCATAAAAGAGAAGATGCGAAGCTGCAGGCTCTGGAGGGGAGTGTTAGGCCATATAAGGCAGGAATCAGTACCACTGCTGTGGAGTGAAAATTAGAAGACACTCATGCTCAATACAGCCTCTGGGTAAATACAGCTTTCTCAGCGCTTAGAACTGATCATGGGTCACACAGTAAGGCTATTTGTGCCCACTTTGCACAGGAGGAGAAAAGTTATAAAGCGTTATCTGTTTTTCCATGTTGGTGTGTAATTGTTTTAGGGAGAACTGACTGGAAATTACCAGAAGGACTTGGATTACTAGAGGACATTGAGACCAGTTCCAGCTGCAGCGATAGGTGGTTAATATTTTTGTTCCTACTTTACTTCTACTGCTTTCTCTGAAATTAAATCCCTTTCTACTTACACTATTTTATTAAGAAACTAACCAAGAGTACAGTCTCAATGTACAGTTTAGGTCTTCACAGCCAAGCTTTCCAGCTATATCATCAGCATTTTGTCACTGAGTTGCAAATCGTACTTCCTAATGCCAGAGAAAATGTTTGGATGAACTGGGAAATTCAAAACCAGTCTTTTAAATTCTGTAAGCGATTTTACAGTTCATTTTCAGGGTAGAGAAGAAGGGAGGGAGAATAAGGAAGAGAAAAGAATATTTGAAACATGGGGGACGATTGTTTTTCTCTGCTTAATTTAACTGAAGCATGAATCAGATAAGGGTGTGAACTCTTTACCTTTCTTTGCTCACCCTGAACATTGTGGGTGAGTCTGATTCTATTGAAAACAATTTATTTTTCCATATTAAGTCTGTTTCTTTGTTATTTTTAGCTTGCAATTTCTATCTAGAACATTTTATGGAAAACTGGATCAACTTCCTTTCCTTCCCTATTTCCCTCCTTCCGTTTCCTTCTTTCCTTCCTTCCTTCCTTCCTTCCTTCGTTCCTTTCTTCCACCCTTATTTCCTTCCTTCTTCTCTTTCTCTTTCTCTTTCTCTTTCTCTTTCTCTTTCTCTTTCTCTTTCTCTCTTTCTCTCTCTCTTTCTCTCTTTCTCTTCTCTTTTTCTTTTTCTTTTTGGTAACAGCTCTTTTATATAGTCTAGACTGGATCTGAACTAGTCATGTAACTCAGACTGGTTTTGAACTTGCAATCCTCCTACCTCAGCTACCTGAGTGTGGGATTATAGGCCTACACTACTGCATCCAGCTTGAATTGGATCTTTTGAGGAAGGAAGAAACAGTTTTCCTCATGAGAGACTATTTGCTTGCATTTCTTTTGGCATGGAAAGGATCTCAATTTGGTTTCTCTTTTAGATACAGGGTCTTTTAAATTTTAATTATTAATAACTACAGCATATATGAATTTGTGGACTATTTTGAATTGTGTTGACTTTGAAAGATGGCCAGCAGCTCTTAAAAAAACAACATTCCAGTAACTGCTTGCTATTCATTTGGATCCGAGAATTGCTACTAGTGCTATCATCAGTATTATCAGCACTCCCATCTCTGCCAGTGCTAACAGGTGACTTCTATTAATTACTTGCTATGTACTAGAAATTGAGATAAAGGCTTCACATGAGCTATTGCAGTTAACACCTCACAAACTCTGCAATATAGAGACTATCATTTGCACTTTACTGCTGAGAAAACAAAGACCAATTAAAATAACTCACCTGATTCTAACATGTCCAGTAAATGTTGGCACTATAATCTGAGCAAACGGAAGCATTTGGGAATTCAGTAAATCTAAGGATGTGTACTAATTTGCGAGGAATGGAAATGCAAGGCCAAACTTCACACCCTGCACACAGCTAGTAATAAAATAAAATAATAGAAAAAAAACCCCACAAGGTCACTTCTTATTTACTATGTATTCACTAGCATTGCACAATGTGCTTTACGTGTAGCATAGTGATAGAATATTTAGAATTTTATGAATTATCTCAATTTTTATTTGGAAGTTTTTGTAATTTTGTTTGCTCATTTCTGTGCACTTACACGAGTCAGCTGATTCATGCAGGGGATGAATCCTGCCTTGCTCTTTGTTGGGGTGATCAGGCTGGGACTGAAGAAGAACAGGACATCCCAGTTCAGTCATGGCCTGCCACACCGAGATGGTGGAGATGTGGTGTCATCAGAGGTCATTACACACATTAAAGAGGATCTCAGTACTCCAGGGTTTAGCCGGCATGCTGCGAGTGATGGAAGTGGCTCACACCCATTGGTGCTCTCCAGTCTTTAAGCCGCGTGAGAACTGGTACCGGGTCGGAGGTGCTGACCTCTCATCTTCAGTGATGATAGCCTGGTCCATTCCGAGTTACAGAATGGAAGAAATAATCGAGATGATAGATGAGCTAGTAGTTACATTAGGGCACCTGGGGGAGTGGAGATAGGAAAACTCCACAATGGTCTGCTGACTTCTTAGCTTAGGAAAGAGTGATGTTCAGTAAGGCAAAGTCAGAAAAAGGTGACTGCGAAGTAAATGCCATTCAAATGCTGCTCAGTACCCCACCGAGGGCAATGAGCTACTGAAAATATTCCCATCCTCCGGGGCAGCGCTGTCCTTGGGATGGAGCTGACGGAGGGAAACGAGAGCCAACCGACTTCAAGTCTTGGTTTCTCCGGCAAACCAAACCCTCTGGATCCTTACTACCGTTAAGCATCTCTTCATCTGTATTATTTCTATGTTCATAAAATAACTGTTTGACTCCTGTGTAATCTGCTCACATGAAGAGAATGTGCTGATGATGTGGATTTCATGGTTTCCTGTCCCCTTTGATCGTTATTTCTCATGCAAAATCAACACAGAAGTTTCTAGGGAACATTTGGCTGTGAGCGCGTGCTCATGTGATTGGAGTCACATGTGAGTTTCTGAACTTTGCGACAGTTCCACTTTGCATTGTTCATGAAAAATGTTCATTTTGGTGTTGCTCTCAGCCTCCCATGCAGTTCAGCTGGGGAGAGTCAGTCTTGGGATCTGATCGTTGGGAAGGCTAGAAAAGAATGTTTCAGATTTTCAAAAAGGAAAGTCCGTTTTATGCGTTCAGTCTTTTCCAGAAGCTGGTTGGTGGCTCACATTTCCATATGGAGCAGGATGACCACAGAGAATGTAAAGACGTACCTGGGGAATCTGAGCTCAGATTGAAGTACAAGCTTTTCTTCGAGTATTCTCTTTATTTAGCTATTTTGTACCAATGCTACAGTCACATGGTGTTATTTGCCTACTGAGTTATAAGCAGAACTGATATCTGGAAAGGTAGGCATGTTTAGCTTGATGCCTTGAAGAAATAAGCTTTTGTGAATTTGAGAAACTCTGCCCTGGACATTTGCTTGTCATTTTGCAGTTATGTGCCACCTGCATCTTAGAGTTTTAAATGTCTTTGGCTATTTAACTTCACCTAAATAAGATTATTTCTTTATACCAGAAAATGAACTGATTTTTTTCCTTTTTTTGGGTGGGGGACCGGGGATTGAACTCACAACCTTGCGCTTGCCAGGCAGGCACTTAAACCACTGAGCTAAAACCTGGCCCTTGAACTGATTGTTTTTAACCTTTTGAGTTATTTTTACCTTCTTAACTCAGATTGCAACACAGTAAATTTGGATGTGGTAATTGGAATCTTCCCTGAACATGGCTGAGTAGTGATTCTTTTTTATTTTCTTCTTTTCTTTATACTGGTGATGTGTCCTGTATTGCTACAGTACTTAGTAAAATTAGGACAAACTGGACCATATGTTTCATGCATGTTCAGATTGAAATGACTGCAGTAAGCATTTTGAAAATATGAATTACTGTCTAAATGTTACTAATCATAGTATAATTGCAAAAGTTATTTTATTTAATGACAAGAAAGTTGCCTGGACACCTGCAAATTAGTGCTCCAATCTGGGGAGAGAGAGCGAGAGTGAGAGCTAGAGTTAAAGAAAAAAAGACAGACAGAGAGAGAGAGAGAGAGAGAGAGAGAGAGAAATTGATATTGGCAGGCAATAGGGTAACATCTGCTTATAGTTTATACAACTTGTCTCATCTTATTCTATATCAGTTTTAAGATAGAGCTAACAAATAACCTAAGTACAAACGTTTATTAAAATATTATTGTGGCATTATCTCTCTCAAATACAATAGGATATGATGATGTGTTTCAATAGACAGTGATGATATTATCTCTAGGATAAAAAAATGCTGATGTTTAGTTACTTAAAACATCACCTATACGCATACTTATTTCTCTTCTTTCCTTATGATTGTTGTGTTCCCAAACACTTTCAAAGTCAAAGCATTTTAACATTTTTTACTAAAAATACTTCTATGAGCCACTAACTGAACTTTGCAAACATCAGCATTCTATCATATTTCACCTATCCATTTTCCAATCCCCTCTGATTTTGCTAGAGAATTTAAAAAGTAAACATTACATATCATGTTATTTCACTCTTAAAGCCTTTTTAAACTATTGAAAATAAAAAGAGAAAAACATGGATAGGGAGGGAGGCAGGGGTGGAGAGAGAGAGAGAGAGAGAGAGAGAGAGAGAGAGAGAGAGAGAGAGAGAAACAGAGAACAAAAGTGATAGTGAAAGAGAAAGAGGGAAAATATTTTCTCACATACCCACAAAATGACAACAATTACTTGATATCGTCTAATACCTGGTGCGTATTCACTTTCCACTGCTTGTATAGAAATGTTTCTTCTTGGTTAGTTTATCCTATTCATGATTCAGATGGGTTTCATTTCATTTTTTTTGAGCCTTGTGAGTATCTTGCAGTCTAGACCAGTTTCTCCTCTTTCATTTTTCCTCTGTTATGGACTGATTGAAGAAATTAGGATCTTCTGGATTCTAGTAGAGGTGCTTATTTAGATAATTCCTCTATTCCTGCGTTTCCAAAGACTGAAGTAAAAGCTAAAGACTTGGTTAAATTCAGTGTCATTTTTAAAAATGTTTTTTAAAAAGTCTCTTTCAGAGGCATGGTTCTTAATTTCCTGGCTTGTCTAAAATTCCTTGACGTGTACCCTAAATCAGAATGTTTGTGTTTCAGAGATACTGAAATTAATCAGTGGGTTCATGTGACAGTTGCCTGAAGTTTTTTCATTTATAGTTTATTGAATGTTTTGACTATCTAATTATGATTACTACTTGATTCAGTTATTACATTAAATGAATTGTGAATGATTGATGTTTCTATTCTTTCTTCTTGAGTTTATTATTACAGGAGAATCTAAACTTAAAAACCCTCAACTACTAGGACTTCTTGGACATTCTAAAATACACACCATACCAGAAAAGCAGGAAAAATGCTTAACTGCTTCCCTTTTAAATATCAGCTTTCAGAGTAGTGATTGGTATCTTAGCAGCTACCAATGATGTCCAGGAGTTTTATTTTGTTGCTGTTTCTCTCTTATCCTCCCTTTTAAAAGTTTCATTATAAATTTATGACTTTTTGTATATTCAAAACATTTTAATTAACTGGATCACTTTCTTTGATGTTCATATTGCCCTATCTATGACAAGTGGGATCCATTTCTGTCTGACTCTCATGTCCTTTGACATGACCTAAGTCAGTTTTGATGGCTTCATTCCTTTCTATTTTTTAGAATAATAAATATCCCAACTCACCATTTTCATTTCTTGCCCCACAATTGGAGTCAGGTATTTCTCCAAGAGTACTCATTTTTCTCTTGAGGAACCTACTTAGAGACCACAATAGAAAGTTAGGTGTACTCACTGAGATTGTATTGAAATTGTTTGCATAACTTTTCAGTAGACAAAACTAAAAGCACGGTCACTTTTAGAAACAGAAAAATCATGACTATTGAAAATTTCAATTCAAACATAGGGGGCTAGGGCATTTATTTTTAAGGTTTAGGCTTGGGATCTTTGTATAAATTTAGTACTTGTAGCACTAAAATAATTTTAAATCTGTAAAGTTGAAAAGAAGGTAAACTCAACAAACTGCTACAGAGTTGGATATCTATATCACATCTACACTACCGACTGATGGTTTAGGCACTATCTAGTGGTTACTTTTGCTCCATCTACTCTGTCTTAGAACAAAGGAGGTTTGTTAGCCTGTCCTTTCATTGGTGTATTTCTGTCTGCTTCTCTTTGCATTGACAACAGCTTCTGCAAGGCAGACTCTGTAATTTATTTTCCAAAGCATTTCAGTCTTTGATTTTATGATGTCCTTTTTGGTCTCTCTTAATATTTTACTTTTTTCCGCTATGTTCTACCTTGTTTCATGTTAAGATCTCAAATCATGCTTTCTTGTTATTTGAATTTACCAGATATTTACAAATATTCTTTAATTTTTAATCTTTCTATAGAATTTTGATTTAGTTATGTCTCATATATAGCAAAGAGATTGCTTTTTTCTTTCAGTAGATTTATTTATATATTTGATCTCAGTTTGATACTGATTTATTATACATTGTGTATGCATAGAAAATCTTTCCTCTTCTTATGTGGTCTGTTCTTTTTCAAATCTTTAGTGCTTAGTATGGCTTATGATTTTTTTCTACTGGTTATCTTTGTACAAATTTATACAAGATCTGAAGTTTCTTCCTTTTTTAAAGAGAATGTCTAATGTTATCTTTCTCTAAGCAATGCCAGCATTAACATTTCCCCCTTTCCTTCTATCTCTCCGGAGCCCTGACTGAACAAAAGTGATATTCTTTTGTTCTTAGTTAATGCCTGTGGGATAATCAGCAGAATTGTTCTGATTTCCATTTACTTTCTCAATTCGTTGCTTGTATTATTTTTACACTGCCAGGTCACACACACTTTTTAGTTATTTTCCCTCAGACCGTCTCTAAGCCTCTGCAAACATCTTGTGGTTTCTGATGTTCATTCTCTAGCAGATTCTTTAGAAAAAACTTTTAATAAAACTATTCTCTAAATTCTTAAAAGTTTGTAACTTCTTTTGTTGGTCTTCATGCTTGAAAGGTAGTTTGGTTGGATATAAAATATTTGGCTCATGTTTGATTGTCTTGAATATCTTTACAGTAGTATTCAATTGCCTTCTGGTAAAAAAATGTGCTTCAATGTCTGTCTTATTTTTTTTACTTCAGTGAGCAAATTCTTAAATCCATTCAAAATATAATCATGTTAATGAAAGCATTTTAGCATTGATGATTCTTTGTACATAAATTCAAATTTTGAATATATCCTCCAGTTGTATAGATTTGTTATCTTTCATTTTTGAGGGCCTTTCTTCTTTGGGATTCTATGTTGCGTCTTCTCTGTCTGTTGATCTAAATCTTTCTGTGAATTATTTTTTCTCTCTTCTTTATTTTCTTTGTGTTTCCATCTTTTCTCTTTTCACATCACTTTCTTGCTGTGCTTTCTATGGCCTTTCTTGGCTCTTATGTTTCTTCTCATTTAAAACTTTATGTCTGAAACACTTTTATTTCTTTCCTAGTACATTCCTTAGCCTTCTCAGCAATCTTCCCCCCCACTTTTCCAGCAATCTTTTCATAAAGTCATGTTTCATATTCTAGCTATCTCATTTCTGAGCTTTTAATTCTGATTTGTCATTCTTTTAATCAACACACTTTAAGATTTTTTTTATGTCATTTTGAAATTTTACGTAGTAGTTTTCATCTTTGTAGCTACATTTGTAGTATGCTTTCATTAACGGTTAGAACTACATTTGATTCATTTTTATCTTGGTCATTGTATCTCCATATAGTGTTTTGTTATAATTTGCTTTTATTTTCCATATATAAATGAGATGTTTGTTGAATTGGAGAGGAAGGATTCCATGTAGAGTTCTCTTCTGCCATACTGTTGTGGAGCATTTAAACAAGATGACCATTTTATAAAGACATTTTTCTTTTCTCAGGGAGTCTGATTCACAAAAGTTCCCATCTCTAAATCCATGCAATCTAGAATCCTAAGGATCTTTGCTGTTACTTTAAAATGCGTTTGTCATTCTGTACTTTCTGAGGTCTATTCCAGATTCCTCTCTGGCAGCTCCTGTGTCCCTGGCATCTGCAGTGTTTTGTTTTAGATGCAAATCACAGGCGAGACTCTGAGTCTATGCTTTGAACAGGGCGTATTTGAGTTTTTGAGCTACTTGCAGGCTAAGGCTGCACAGTGTGCGTTCCGTTCTCAGCCTCCTGCCTGCTTTCCTGTGTTCTCTTTGCTCTTGTCCTCGGCTTGGATCTGTGGGGAAAGCCTTTGGCTTTCACTGTTAATTTTCAGATTTGGTTGCTTTTATTTTTGGTCTGTAAAAGGCATTCTCCTTCTGGCTGTGAAACTTACTGTTTCTGAACTTATTTCTTCTAGAACTGCCCACACTCATCACTTCTTTTTCTACCAATTTCTCTCCACTTACTAATGCCCAAAGCATACGCTGCTGTGTGACGTTCAGGTCACACTAACACATACACTAGAGCAATGGAGGGTTTCCCTGCCATTCTTTTTACGTGAGATGACATCTATGGTCCTTTTCTCATTATTCGAAATGTTCAAGCTGATATTTATGGCTAAACAAAATTGGCCTGAGTGTGTAGCTCAGTGGTAGATTGCTTGCCGAGCATACATCCAGCCCTAGATTCAACGTGTAGTACTGACAAAGAAGGAAAAAAAAAGTCCTTTGTGACTAAATAAAATTATGCTGCTGTTCTCTTTTTAGAATCAGGAATCCTAGTATATTTTAAGGAAGAATATTATAGAAAATGTAGCTTTTATTTTGACTATTATTTCTCTCATGGTACTCCATAAAACTAAAATAATAATTTAAACAAACAAACAAAGATAAATTCATGAGTATACTTAAAATGTCATTTATGTATTACATGAGCCAGAAAAGGTAGATACTTATGTCTATAAACATATGTCAGCTACAAATACATATTTTAAAGAACAAAATAAACAGAAAAGACAAGGCTTTTTGATTGTCCTATGTATGTATGCCGTGTAGAAAAAGGAAAAACAAGTTGGTTAGCTCTACAATACCTCTGATTCCACTATGACTTGCATCAAATTTCCGTGGTTGGGGCACTAAGATACTCAATTTGCTCATGTGGGATATGGAACTAAAATCATGTTTATTGCAATGCACCTTGAACTTATCTTTGTAGCCCTGCCTCAAGTATTGAGAATTCAGAAAACATGTAGCACACCTTGAAAAGGTAATACAATTCTTTGTGTGTTCTCACAATTTTGTTAGCTTCCTTTCTGAGTTCCAGAGAGATGAATTAGCATGGTGTACCAGCATTGCCTTTGCCTGTGAAAATAAATGACAGATCAAGTCTAGTGTCTTACTGCGAGAATGACAAATCATGTCTGAATGACAGCTTAATTCAAGGGTCTGGTTTGATGATATACAGCACTTGAATGGCAGAGATGGTTCCTTGCATATGCCCAGGGAATATCAAGATGATATCACATTGCAGCTTTTTCCAGGTAGAAGAAACTCCTGGAAACTGACCTTGGCTGTCCTGAGAGAAGGCAAGAAGCCTTATTCATGGTGCAGAAAGAGCCGGCTTTTACCTCTGCATCGTACATCACAGCACTCACACAGGACGGGTTTGAAAGAGGCAACTTCACAGTGTAAGATGGTCTCATAGATACTGTTCTTAGTGCTGAACTTTCATGTAAGCTGATCTGAGAAATTTGAAAAGCTTGTGCACTGTGAGAACAGTAGAAGAGGAAGCGAACAGGTTTAAAGAAGTCAAGAGCAGCAGCCTGAAACAGAGGAGGACGGAAGTACTCAGGGCGATTGTCTTTGTGAACATTTCACAATCCAGGATGACATTCATCTTGGGGAAAGAATTTAAACAAGCAGTCTAAGTAGTTAGGTACTGAGATGAAATTTGAAAATAAAGATTTTTTAAAAGTGGTGCACAATAGCCAGACAAGTGGATGTGCTGAGATTGGCACAGTGAGGACAGTAAGCAGACACTTTGTAAAAGAACTTACAGCGCTGCTTGGGAAAGAAACCTTTGTCTATTTTATATCTTCTATTCCTTAGTACACATGATATTTAGAATTCTGCAAAACCCTTCTTTCGGTACTATAAAAGGCAACTAAAAATGACTTTAGGAAATTCATGAATTCTAAGGAGGCAAAAGGATAAGAAGGAGAGAAATAATAGGAAATTCAGTTTCTTTCACTTGGCGTCTTGACACCAAAGAAACATGCCATATGTGAGTGGTTTAAGAATGGCTTCTACTTTAAACCAGTTCTCACTCTATCCAACGCACTATCCTGGAAATGCACAGTGCTGTGTGCAATGTAAGGGATGCCTACTTTTTACGAGGCTCAAAATCCTGCTTAGTTCTTGGACCCCAGTAACTCCTCAATTCCACCAATACTATTGTGCACCAGAAGGTGGGCTGACTTCTGGAGAATACTTTTCTATCCAATGTAGCTTTCATCTCTTCTGCCTTTTAAATAGAAGCTGGTACAAGGTTTGGAAATTGTTGGACCAGCAACTTTTTACCTTTGGAGTTATTCCTCCTTCTTCATTGAATGTCAGAGCAAAGTACTTTGGACCACAACCTGACAGCCCATCAGAATCAATTACTGCACTTGATTACTGTTCTCCTGGACAAGCCTTCCAAAGAGGTGGACTTTGGTGAGTCAGTGGGAGGTACAGAAACTCCTCCTCTGTGTATAAACACACAGCAGACACAGTAGTGAGTGGTGATAGGACAGCAGGGAGCCAGGATCCTCCACATCTTCATCTTTCAGTCACCCAAGAAACAGCTACTGAGCACGTACAGCATGACTGATGCTATTCCTTGCTGCCAAAGACATTTGTTGAATTAGCCAAAAGTTTGTTGAGTTTGTTGAAAAATTTGTTATGATAACACAACAAACCAACAAAATTCTGTTTCAAGGAACAAGGTTTCTTGTGGAGGGGATTTATGTGAAATATGATCACTAAATAAATTATATAGCTTGATATAGAGTGATGGATGCTAAGGAGAAAAATAAAGGTAGAATAGGGAGGAATGTATGCATGCATATGTGAGCATATGTGGATTGTTGCCTTTTTAGATAGCATGACCAGTGAAGATTTTACTGAGAAGATGGGATTTTGAGTGAGAACCTGAAGAAAGTGATAGGAGCAGCCTCAGGCAAGATTATTGGGATTGGAAGAGTTTAAGTAGTGGAAGCAGCATATGCAAAAGTCCTGGGGTGCGATTGTGCATGGCTTGCTTGGACAATGGGCAATGAGGCCAATATATTGATAGAACTGCAAACCAGAGCTTGTAAGAGATGAAAGTAAAGGATACACAACAAAGCTCAGATCATTTAGCATCTTTTTGGGGAAGTGGCCTGATCTCTCATTTTGAGAGAACTACATTGAGAATAAACTGAAAGGGGGAAGGGCAGATGCAAAGACATGAGTTAGGAGACAAGTACAGTGACACAGCCGAATTTGTCAGGGAAATGAGTAGTGGTTTATAGGCTGTTTAGTCTGTAACATACCCTTTACAAGCTGAGTTCTAACTACCAGAGCCAAAAATTGCCTAAGCACTCCATTGTTTACCTAGAGTCAGGCTGGCACAGCAAAGCAGTTGGAAAACGATTCCAAGTACAAGTGCATAAAACGGCATGTTGCCCTGCTGCTTGGCACGGGTCTCCCATAAAGAACTCTTGTGTTTGTGTTGCTGGAAGGTTTGGCTCCTTCTCATAACTGCAAGCAAAGAGCCACAGTCCTCACCCCCTTTACACTTTATTACTGAAACAGCGACTGACTTATTACACTTACTTAGGAGCTTCGCCTGTTCTGTTATTTTAAATTTTATAGGAACTTAAAAAGCTTTCTCATATACTGGATAGGATCCTGGAACAAAAAAGGGGGGAGAGAGAGAGAGAGAGAGAGAGAGAGAGAGAGAGAGAGAGAGAGAAGAAACTGGTGAAATCAGAAGAAAGTCTGTATATTTAGTGAGTAGTTTTATACCAACGGGCAATGAGGTAAATACAAAACGTCAACTCTGGAAGCAGCTACATGAAGGATGTATGTAAAGTACTTCTACCTGTGTGGTGTTCCTGTAAATTTCAATTTATTCTGAAGTAAAATAAATAAATAAAGGCTCTGACAGGGAAAACTAATCACACGAGTGTGAAAATTTTGAAAGATTTCTTTTCAGAGATTAGACTGGCCCACAGATGCATTCTGTACTTGGTAGTCATCTTTTTAATCACCTGCTAAGATTAGGGTTGTTATTCCTAAGAACTAGGTTACGGTCTAATACTACGCAGTTAGAAAATGGCCTTTTTCTTTTACAACTCAATTGCAAATTTTTCACTTTCCTCTAGGATTAAATAAATGCACATAGTTTACTTCTCTCTAAAATGTACTCTTATTAGGAAATGGATCTGCTTCAAAATTAATCACCCGTGCAAAGACTTACCATTTGTAAGTCTTTTTTGCCTTCCTCCATTTTTCTGTCTTCATTCTTGGTATCCAACCACATCTACACTGAACAAATGTGACTGAATGCAACCGACCCTTAAATATAGGCCCATTTTGTCCTTCTCGAGCTAAAATCTGACTTTTATTTACCATTTTGAAGCTTTGGGAGAAAGAATTAGCCACTATACTAAAAAAAAAAATCTAATTCCCGTGTCTGATTACTTAAATCAGAAATGATGAATGCGTGTGTCTCTGGGGATCAGGCAAGTGACGTAAAGTGTGAGGTGCTGGAGCATAACGAGTAGGGACACAGGCCTGTCTATTGTATCTTAAAATGGCTCTTATTTTGACTATGTCTGGATTTTCTAGAACCACAGTGGAAACGCTGAGCCTGTTTCTAAAAAGGAGCCTTCTAAATACAGGCTATGGATTAGTTAGATAACAAGGGAAAATGTAACCAATTGCAATTTGAAGTTGTAACAAGACAGGAACAAAATTTAGGTTTCCACATAAGGAAAAAAAAAGATTTATGAGATCTTAACCTAACACTGAATTGTACAGTGGTACTGTGTTGTGTTCAAGTGTATTTCCTAGTTACTTGGCAGGACAGCATTTAAGACATCATAAAAAGCTGGCAAACAGATTCTCAGCCAAAAAACAAAACAAATCTAAAAAACCAAAAAAATCCCCAAAACATTTTAGAAAGGAACTCTACTTACAAATATAACAAATCTGTATGCCTTCCAGTGTGTCAGGCTAAGACAATTCTTTCTGGTGTCAACCTTGACTTTTCTCTAAATTAAATGCATGCTAGATTGGTAAAACTGATACTAATCAGAGTAGCACTGCTAATACCCCAGGGAAGTCTTAATGAAATGCTTGGGATGTGAAGGATGAGGTCAGATAAGCCCACAAGGTCAGGGCCACAAATTCATACGGGAACCCTGCGGAGAGGCCCTCGAGGCTCCTATGTCCCCGGGTACGCAGGTAGGAGGGGAGCAGCACCTTCTTGGGCCCGCACAGCACGGTGGCTGGTTGAACACTACCCTCCACACAGGAGGGGTCCTCGGGAAATCTGGCAGCTTCTCCCACACTGACAGTGGGCTTTGGGTCACAGCTCTTCCACTGCACACCCTCACTAGACAACAGCGTCTGTTCACCTACATCACAAAACCTGGGTGATGACAGAAAAGCTCACTCACACGGCCTAGTAGCTGCAGGGCTGCAGAACTGCCGCGGGGCTATTTGGAGGCCAGCCTGCACTTCCCCTTGATAGCCACAGCCTACGAGCAGGTTAAATTGCCCGATAAATCCATGCTACTTTCACTTTAGCACACTCTTTTCCACCGGGAAAAGGCCACGGTAACAGCGCTAAGTGGAACAAAACCCGTGTCACTCTCCTTTTTATGCCCAAGGATAGACATTTTAAATTTGGGACCTGGGGCTAGTTTGCTCTTCCATTTTAGATCAAGAAGTGGAATCAAACAGCAGCACTGCGAGGTGGGAAGGTCAGCGCTGATTTCAGGAGCCAGGCTGGCTCCCGGAGGCTGTAGTCCTGTGCTACAGGAAACATTTCTTTATGATCGGACATGGCAAACACTCGTTAGGAAGACAGCCAGGCCCCCAGTCGCCCTGTATGTGCCCAAATGATCAGGGCCTGGCACAGGGGACAGAGAGGGCTTTTAGGCCAGATATCTATCTGATCACGCTTAGCACAACTTAGCACACTTAGCACACAGTAGCACAACTGGTATTTTCATTCTTTTTAAGCTCTAGGGCAGTCTCACTAATTTTTAGTGAAAATATTTTCCAGTGTATTTATGGAAATCTATTTGAAGGAACAACTGCAGTCTATAGTTGTGGGTTCGCTTTCTGACACAGAGGGCTGAATCTTCATTTGCTATAATTTCTAGAAAGAAATTGGAGCCAGGTCTGGTAGCACTTGCCTATAATCCCAGCACTCTGGAGGCTGAGGCAGGAAGATCGCTATGTGTTTGAGACTGGTCTGGCTACCTAGGTGAGTTCAAGGCCAGCCTGCACGGTGTATCAAGAACCTGTCTCAAAAAAAGGGAGGGGCAGGGGAAGTATTTAAAAAAAGTTGAACATTCATTTCTCTGAGGTGATTTAAATGAATCTTGCTTGGCTGAAGGAGAAAAGAGCAAAGGTTAGCTGTGCATCTCACCGCGGGGGCCTGTGGGAGAGGACTGGTGCTCACAGGAAGAGCAGTCTCTCACCTCCCCCCAGGCAGCAGGTGGGGGCTCCACCGGAGGGTAGTACTTAGGCACGTCCCAGGCCACCGCCGCCATGAACCATTTGAAGTCCTTGCACTTGAGCTGCTTGCGAAGCTCCTTCTGGGCTGAGATGTCCCCGGTGGAGAGGTGCCGGTACTCGGGCCGCCGCTGGTAAATGTACTCTGCGAATTCATCCATCCATGTCTCAGCCACCCGCTTCAGGTTCTGCGCAGCAGGAAAATAAACAAGTCATCTATTGACTTCTGTGCTTAAAGAGTGGTTTTAGTTCCACCAGTAGAAAAGAGAAAAGTAAAAGAAGTAAAGACAACTGCCCGTAACTCTGGTGGGTGGCTTATTAAAAATGACAGTTTTCTAACTTCAGGGAGTGGCTTTGCACCCATTCTGCTCCTGGCATGGGATTAAATAACCAATTTGGCAAGTAATTTATCAGAGCTGGTAAAGATTATGTCAACTTTTCATTCTTGTTATTTCATATGTATATATGAAATATATATATCATATGGATTATATTATTTTCTGCACAGAATCAAAGGCAGAAAGTTGGAGGGAATGAAGTTCCGCTTTGAAATCAAATTGCTTAAAGTAGTTCAAGAAACTGCACGTGTTGGAAAGAATAAGGACAAGCAAGTGTTACTTGTTTCTTTCAGCAGCAGAGAGGGAAACTGACATTACCAAATTCTACCACCTTTGCTCTGATACTGCCACATGTATGCCAGTCAGAGTTCAGTCATTTACTGCATGATGACAGCACTAAGGAAAGTACCAGGGGCCAGCCTTCAGGACAGACATTTCTGTGGAGTGAAGGAAGGGAAAGAAGATGGTAGGGAAATAAACATTCCTCAGAAGTAGAAGAATATGTGTGTGTGTGCATGTGTGTGTGTGTGTGCGCGCGCGTTCTGAATAGGAAGCTCAGCCTTTCTGTCATTTTTGAGATTGAGCAAGTTACTTTTCCACAATGGGTCACAGGTTATTCACTTGCGAGTGGCCGCCAATAATATGTACCAGCTCATCGCAGTGGCGGTCAGGTTAAGTAACGTAGCACCTGTAAACTGCTCAGAATGGTACCTGGCGCATAGTAGGTACTATGTCAAATAGAGCCATTATTATTATCATCATTATTAATATTAGTAGTAGTAGCACTAAAAATATGAAGGATTGGACAAGCTGGGGCATTGAGCTTGGCCACCCATGACACAACTTTTCCTAGGGTCTCTGAGAAGAGCTTTAGTGGTGATGGGATGCTCTTTGACATCACTTCCAGCCCTAAAGTACAAGTCATAGACAGAAAACTGCGCTGTCTAGAAGTTTCGATGCCTTCGTCTTTAAGTACATTTTCCTAGGCTGGTGTCCCACGGATTCTGGTCCTTGTTTTAAGTGTTTGGTTGGTGTGAGTATTACTAGCCCCTAGTTTCTCATTTGCACTTAGAAGACAGAATGAGCACAATGGCTGGGAAATTCTGACCTGACGATAAGTGAATAAAGTGGCAACTAGTGATACTTAGAAAAATCACTATTTAAAAATCACTGGGCAACCCTAATTCAGGCCTGAGACCAGGCCCAGAGGTCGACTGCATTTGGAGTCACAATTCTTACTCCTACTGGGCCTGAACCCTTCACCTCCAGTGATTCTCCCATTTCCTGCCCTTGTCCTTGCTCCACAAGCGTTAATGGACTTTTTGGTTACTTAGGTCAATGATGAACCCAAAGAAAGACTCAATTAATACAGTGAGATGCAGGAAAGAGGAGAATCTAAAAGACTGTGTTGATTTCTTGGCTTCTTCCATGCTTGCCTTTCCGAGATACCTTATGCATAGATAGCAGGGTGGGGAAATGATTGAGAGTGCAAGAATTGTCCCGGGAAGGGGTATTATTTACTGGGATTGGCTGTATAAAGTCCCAATTTATGTTTCACATATAATGCTTTCCATTCCTCTCCATCCAATTTGCCTTGATGAGTGGTCAGCGTCAACCTTGTTTTGTAATATTCTAGACTTTGCCACTGATTCTGAATTTCTCAATTAATTTAGGGATGCGAAAGGAAGCAGATATATTTTAGGCCATGCACTGTGAAAGCATTGTCTACTATCTCCATACATGAAACCCAAGTGTGAATCTTCAGTGTGATTTTATCATTTATATTTCACGTCAACAAATGTTCTGTATGAAATGCCTTTTACTTTTGTTTGTCTTTAGGCAGATAATTTTTATAATGATTAGCAAAGATGATAGAATGGAAAGATAGTATGGAAAAATTAGTTGATAATCTTTTAAAAAAAGCTTTATTTAGAATACAATTTGGTTTTAAACAGTAGCTCCACTCTTTTTTTTCTGCGAAACTACAATTATTAAATACAGTGCAAATATTTAGTTTTCACTTATTTTCCATTTCTCTGGTAAGTGAAAGTGAAAAGGCAGTCAGAAGCAGAGGCAAAGGGACAAATTACCCAAGAATAAAGAGACAGTGACTTTATGAGGAGAAATATGCTTTGAGAATTCTGATAGCTTGAAAAAAAAGGTTCATCCTGAAGGGATCTGTTTGATTTGGATAAATAAGAACTTTAAACTGTGTCATGGATTTAAATAAATCTATTTTTATTTATTTTTATTTAATCTATTATTAAGTGCCCAGCACCTTTTGTTGTTCTAAGGACATGTTAGATCATTTGGATACTCTAATTTTTAATAATTAAGAAGATCATGCTATAAAATGAATGAAGAAATGTGTAGCATGTCTATATATCTATTAATAAAGCTGATGAAATAAGAACAGGGAATAGATAGAAGATGCCTTTGCTAAAATGCAGATTTTTGTTTGTTTGGTTTGTTTTAGGTACATGTTTTGATGCATGATGAGTACGATCATCCTGGGAGTTGGTGTGTACACAGGTCACATTTAAATCATATTTATATCCCCTCGCCCTCCCTTTCCTCCTAGATCTCGCTCCCATCTCCAGTCTACTTTCTGTGTCTCAATACCTTTTATTTTGCTTTTTAACTTACTTATACTTTTTGTTTCCTATAGAAGAGAAACTGATTTATTCCACTTAGTATTATGATTATTTTTTATTTTAAAGAGAATGAAACCAAGCAAAATAAAACAGAATAAACCCAATTAAAACAAACTACTATAAGTGACACAGGACTTCAAAACAATAGGAAATCAACAATCGTTACCATAATGCCTTTTGTTGTCTTCAAAATAGCTGCAGATAGCTTCAGACATAGTAAAATTGAAACAGAACAATAGAATAGAAACAATAAAAACAAAACAATGAGTGCAATAAAGGATTTCAAAACAATAGTAAATCTAAAATGGCCATCATAATATATCTTGTTGTTTTTGAAATAGCTGCCCATGCCATTGAGTATAATACAATCAAACAAAACAGAGTAAACCCCACCCAACAAAACAATGAAAATGATACAAGACTTTAAAACAAGATAATATGGAATTAACAGTGGCCACCACCTTCAAAAGAGGATCCCCCAGAAATGCTACATTGCATATTGTTATCCTCTATAGACAAGATTAGACCTGCAAAGTCAGTGAAAACTAAACTACAAGCAATAAATTGTATTTTATCTCAATAGTTATTATCGCAGCCTGTGTTTCTCTGGATCAGTCGGTCACTTATGGCGGAGGTGGGTGTGGGGAGTGGAGGGATTGGCTCTTCTTGTTTCCCAGAGGGGGCTGGCATCTGGGTCTCCCCTCAGCGGCTCATGCATGGTGCGCTAGTATTATGGTGGGGGGGCTTACTGGGAATCGAACTCAAGACCTCATGCTTGCCAGACAGGTGCTGTACCACTGAGCTAAATCCCCTGCCCTTAACCTAGTAGTATGATCTTAAGGTACATACATTTTATTGCAAATTTATCCTTATTTATTGCTGAGTGGTACTCCACTGGGTATACATACGCCATATTTTCTTCATCCATCCATTTATGGACATATACACTATTTTCAAGATTTAGCTTTTGTGAGCTGTGCTGCTTTTCTTTGAGTTTTTGAGACACTAAGGGAAATTATTGTAAAAATTGAAAAAACAATTGGTCAATCCAGAGGTGTTCCATTGGAAATGACTCAAATGGTGATGATAGGTACTAGTCAGAGTACACAATAACAACAAATAAAAGACTTGTGACAGCAGGCTGGTAAAGTGACAGCTTCAGGAAAGCTGTAGTGCAGTTAATCAGGAGATGAGCTGGTTATCTCCACTTTATCATGTCCTTTCCAAATTGAAAAACACTACTTTGCAAGTTTGATTGTTGATTTATTAAACACACCAAAGCATGATCACAGACATTTTCAGCACTAATGTCAAATTATGGATTTCCTGTTTTGTAGTTTTCCCAGAGACTGTAAAAGAGAAATAGCATGATAATTACAGAGGCTGTAATAACTGGCTTCTCCCTAGCTCTAAACATAAAGAAAGTATCCTACCCTTTCTCTAATGTTCCTGAGGACTCAATGCACACCTTTAATTATGGGTACTCCCTTCATTTCCTATCAGGAAGAAACTATTTTTTTAAATTGTGATACTGAGGAGAGGCCTTTGCATAGGCAAGTACTCTACCACTGAGCTACATCCCCAGCCCAGAAAGAAACTCTCCAAACTATTATTATGGTCAAGGTATAGCTCCCACTCTGAAACTGTACAGCTGCTGAACTAAATAAAACCACTCTGAGGTCATTATTCTGGAAATAACAGTGTACTATGTTAATTTGTCACTGTAATGAACCAATGCTTAATTTTTGGGAAAACATTAAAGCTACAGCTGAGAAGCATTGCTTGCATTTACAGGAAGAGTTTTGGTGTTTTTTTATAGATTGTAGAATAAATTCAGTCACTCCAGGGAAGAATTATAATCGTACATGCATTTGAGCTCACTGGAGAACAGGAAGACATAATCAAATAGATGGAAGTAACAGGATGAGTACAAAGCTATACTTCTTTCTTAAATGTTCATAGCTGTGCAATCCTGTGCAAAACCGTGAAACCAATACATCCTTATAACGTTTCCTTGTGAGACAGTAGAAAAGAAAAATAACTTCAAGTTGTCTCATCTGTCTCTGAGATTGAATGAATGCTGGCAAAGGTGCTCAGATATCCAAAGATAGTAATCGAGATGAAAGAAAGAGTATGGACACCAAGACATCTATAATGCAATCATTTATTCCTGAACTATGAGAAGTTACATCTACAGAGGTTGTTTTACATGCATAGGGCCAGGTGTCAGATGGATTTCTACTTTTTTTCCCCTGTGATTTAAACAAATGTGCTTTAATGGCAAAGTGCAAGTCTTTGTTCTCCTCAAGCTTTCTGTGAGTTCCCCCAGCAATATATGTTTTGTATGCGTCCTTTACTTCAGCTTCCTATTTGGGAATATTTCCTTCTGCTGGAATCTTGCCCAGGGCTTGCTTTCTACCCTCTGTCCTGCAGACCCTCCAGTGGGGTATAGAGCTTCTTTATCTCACCTCTCAAATGGTCATCTGAGTGTTGAACATTTCCTGAAGTGTTTCAGGCAACAAGAGACTTAGATGACTGAACTACAACACATGATGATGTAAGATGAAATATTTGGCCACCTGTATTCTTTCAAGCAATTTGGTTGCCATAGGAAATTTCTCCTGAAAAAAATTCCTCCTTTTATCTGTTGGCTTCCTGCCCTCATACTAGCCTCTTCAAAATTCTTGTCTAATGTCTTATTTGTACAGCTGTACCAGAATATCATGATTTCCTCTCTCTTTCATGTGTATCAGTTTAGCTTTCTGATAGTTTCTCCCTGCTCATCTTGGACAAATTCTGAGAGCTGCTTTCCCATAACCAAAATATCTCTTCCAAGTGTTTTATTAAACAAGATAATTCTAAGATAAATCTAAGAGCTTGCTTATGAATTATATTCCACTCTTACATTTTTGCTGCATAAAGCTTGCCCACTGTTTAAGATTCTACAAAATAGGTTCATATCTTAGTCACTTTCCTCATCATTAGCATAAAATACCTTAACTTAAGGAGGAGAGGATTATTTTGGTTCATGATTATACTTCATGGTTAGCTGGTTGCAGGTCAAAAAGGGAAAGTCAGAGGGGCAGAGTGGAGGAAAGCTGCCACATCATGGTGGCTAGGAAGCAGGGAGAGAAAGGAGGAGCTGGGGAAGGAGATACAAACTTTCAGGTCACGCCCACAATGACATGGCTCTACCCAAAGCCCGCCTTCCAAAAGCACAGCAGATATGAACTTGTCAGCGATGGACACAGCAACTCCTCCCTCCAGTAAATACAGGGAACCCGAGGGGGGGGCATTTTAGATCCTGACCATAACAATTCCTAACAGCTTTAACTTTAGTTTCTTACACAAAAACTGTTTATGTGAACTGCTATAGTCATCATCTCTGAAAATGCAATTACTCCCTGCCTTCGTCCATATCAGCACCTTCTCCTGTCCATTCTCAGTACCCTCTCCTGTTTGTCTGATCTCAGCAACTTCTTCAAACTCTTTTCTTATTTCTCCCAATTGAGTTGTTAGATAAAATGCATGCACCATTGTTGACTGTAAATTTCAGGTAAATAATTTTAAAATATAAGCCTAACTAATACTTGAATTATTAATATTGTACAAGACTGCTTATGCTAAAACTATTTATCTGAAATTCAAATTTAGCTTAGCAACTTGTATCTTTATTTGCTGAATCTGGCAACCCTGCTTCCAATATACATAATTTGCACATAGTATGTGCCCCATGAATGTTTTTTAATTCATTAAGTGACTGTATGGGCAGAATATTTTGATTTTACTGCTAGCACCGAGTGAATGTTTTGCTTCTGTGGAAATTATTCCAGAGAAGTTTCCAGCAGCTCTGTGCTGAGGAGTCTGATGCAGCACATTGTGGACATAACATAAACATGCAATCCCACTGCTTTTCAGTTCCTAACAGGCGAGACCCTGCTGGCCCTTTATCTGTGAAACAAATAGGGAGGCAGCCACAGAGTTTAAGGAAACAGCAGAGCTAACAGGCAGCTCAGTAGGCTAGAATGGACTGTTTAAGCCATGATGTGAGCCTCAGTCTGAATATAAATAGTAGATAAAGAACTAAGTCTGACTCTCTGAGCTGGGCTTCTTCTAGGACCCAGTTTGTTTAGCCAAGGCAGATTGGGGAACAGGGCCAATCTCGTTCAAGTTGGATCCAAGGAGTTTTCAACCTAGGGAAGTTCCTTGTGTAGAAGTCATCCAACAGTCTGGGAAAGACAGCCATGGGAGCTGAAGAACAAATTTGTGTTGTGATGTAGAAAGCTAACGAAAAGTTTCTCTACTTTTAAAAGCTGCAGACCTTTATATTCCTTGAATCTCAGATAAATGAAATAAGAACTCTTATTCTGAGTGCCTTCTAAGTATAAGATGTTTTCAGCATGCTCTGTTTTTATGGCACTCTTCTGTGATTCTTTGTGTATTACATGCTTCTCTGTTAAACTCACACTGGTATTAATCTCTACCATTTTTCTGTTGCCCAAATATTTGTTAACACATTTAACACATTCAGCTTTATTTAGAGGTTGTTAGCATCCAAGTCTTTTTTGTACTACTCAGTGCTAAATTTTTCCTTGATTCTAATACTTATCAGATCTTTGAATTGATATTTTACCAGAAACATTAAATCACATTTCTAGCTCAGTTCATAAGAATGGATTTTTACCTCTGACTGTTCATCTTTGTTGTGCAACACAAAGAAAATAGATAGTTCCATTTTTCCTGTTGGTTCATGAAACTATAAATCTATCTGCTAATTATTTTTTCTTGTCCCAGCAATACTTAGATCCTATTGTTCAATTACCCCAAAAGTATAACCCCTGCTTGGTTTCCCAATGTATTATTTGCATTGTATTATTTGCAATGTATTATTTATGAGTCAATTTTTTCTTTAACCACAATGCTGTCCTATGCATTCATATTATCTGGGTCACTTCACCTCTGTACCATGATTCTATTTCTTTGCATAGGGCATGATTATTACATGTGCACCAGCATGACCCCAATCCACATGCCATATTTGTAGCAACATTAAGTTGTTGTATTACAGTGGGCTGAGTAATAGATTTCTCTTTCATATATATATATATATATATATATATATATATATATATATATATATATTCTTATGTATATATTTCTATATATATATGTATTTTTTGGGGGGAGTGCTTTCCCCTGAAAACTGGTGATAGCTAGCTGGCAAAGCTAATCTCACATAGAAGTAGTTTCTTATTTGTCACAGTCACTTTTAAAGCAAGGAATTACATCAGTAAGCCAAGACTTTAAAAATTCTGCTTTGATTTGAATGTATTTTTTGTCTCCTCTTTGATGCTTAAGAGGGTTTTAGTGGCTCCGTCTTCCTACCCCAAAGCTCTGTTATCATTGATAATATGATAATGTCATCACCGGTACCGTTCAAAAGAGAATCTCTTTAAGAAAGCCTCAACCTCACAACAATTATTCAGCCAAGCTCTACTTTTTTCTGATCTGAAGACTTCTTTGAAGTCAGTGGGAAACCTTCACCGTAGAGAGAAGAAACTAATCCAGTTTTACAAAGGAGGTCTCTCTGACAGGCGGTTTCTTCTTCCGTCTTTCCCAAGGTTGTGGGAGCTATTTGTAGGTGATTTTGAACAGGTTTATTTTTTTCTTTGATTTTATATCTCTATTATGTCTTTGCTTTAATATTTTGATATTTATGATAGTGTTTATGAAAATGTTTAAAATAAGTTTTAGATGTAGGACAGAGAGCAAAACATAATTCCCTGAGTAATTTAATAACACATCTATTAAAAAAAGTTTTTTAAGCCTAACTATAAAAATAGCATTATTTATTCTTGTATAATGGGAATTAAACCCAAGGTTTTCACACTAAGCTACATTCCCAGTTGCTTTTATTTTTAAGACAGGGCCTCACTAAGTTGCTAAACTGCTTAGGCTGGGGTGAAATTTTTTTTAAAATTTTATTTAGAAAGAAAAAAACCCAACCAAACAAAACAGAAAAAAGGGTAGCAACAATCAGAATTCCAAAGGAAAAAAAGAAAAGAACAACAACAACAACAACAACAACAACAACAAAACCACTAAGAAATCATTAGTTGATAAATTATATACTGTCACTTGGAAATAGTTGTTCAAGTTACAAATTAAAGCATACAAAGTAGACATTCAAACAGTGAGACTATTAACAGTTCTGCTCAGCAATCTAACAAAAACAGTAGTACGATCATCTATATTCCACGCTTAAACATACATGCAGTTATATCCTTTAGAGCACTTTCTTTTGTTCTCTCTTTTACAGTAGCAATTATGCATTTGGGTTTTATTACTCCTACAGTTCTTACTACTTTTTTTTTATTTTAGAGAGAATAAAACAAAAGAGGGCAGAACAAAGCAGATCAGAACAGAACAACATAAGCAACACAACACTTTACAAGACAACCGGACATTAACAGTAGCTGTCAAAATATCT
>PVJX010020173.1:0-33754 GCA_004027295.1 Dolichotis patagonum | reverse complement strand
TTTTGAAGATTACTGCTCCCTATGCCAAAAGGCAAGTCAGGACCTTGGTGAGAGAATACTATTCTAGAGCACAGCTCTATCCAGCTCAATCAGACCTGCATCAACTGTTCTAGTTTTACAGAGCAAGAAAAGATAGTATCTTATTATCTTATTTTCTCAAACGCTGATCTCACCTAAAATTCCTTTACATCTAGTAACACCCCTGACTTCAAGAATTTGCTCTGAGGAAATGCAAAGTAGAATATACTTTCATGGGATCAAAGCTTCTGCAAGCAGTTACGTGTAGGTCAGTCAAGCAAGCCTGACACAGGTTAACCTGAAAGGAAAGGAGAATGAAACTTCATCCAGAAGAGTGACCCAACCCAAACAGCTGCCTGCTTCCAATGACTAAACACAAAATCTAAGCACAGGCTCCACCCTGGCCAATCTATCACATCAGGACTTGAGAAACAATGGTCTTCAGAATCGGTTTTGATTGGTGTATTATAATTCTAATTAAATTCATGTTTTGAGACAAATCCAGAGAGTGGCTCTGTCACTATCTGTTGAGTCTAAATCCTTCAGTGTGTTTCCACACAAACTTTGAACTCTCGCCTCGTTTTTACCCTTTGGGCCCATCTACTTCTCCCCTAAATTCAGGGTGACTGCCCAGACTTGAAGATCTTGAAAGAATGTTGGGGAAAGCCTCCATGTTAGAACTCTGTATCGCATTCCACAAAAGTACCATCGTATTATCAATTTTGAGAGCTAAGACGAGCATTTTTTAACATTAATTAACAAAAACAAGTGTATCTCACATAAACGAGTACTTGCTATTTTGTAAAACCTGGGTTTTGGGTGTATACGTGCACCCTGAGTCACACTGTAAAATGGATGTCTCACTATGTATCAGTCTGGGAAGAAAATGGAAAAGCCACAGAATCAGAAAAAGATGTGCTGCTATTTCCTATAGGATATGCTTTCCTCTCTTTAATGACGAACTCTCCCACAAATGGTGGCACAAACCCATCCCCAAATTTCTGAAGAGACCTGGCACCTCTCCAAGTGAGCACCCATTCTACACAGACTACAGCCGCACCTTCTTCCAAGCCATGGGCAGCCTCCATAAAGATACGACTCTTGCCCTGGGACAAGGAAGGATACTGGATGGGAAATGGTTGTGTAGCATCATGTCTGACAACTTTTGTGACTAACAGCTATGGTTCTGATGTGCCCCCCCTCAACTCATGCACAAGTTTAACTCCCAAAGTCCTACACAGAGATACATACACATGGCTTCCAGCATGATATGACAGGGCCAAGGGCAGCCTGTGCCAGATCTTACCATATGCTGTGTCGAAATCCAACCTCCAAAACTGTGAGCTAAATGAACCTATTTTCTTTATAAAATAGGCTGCTTCAGGTATTTTGGTAATGCAATGAAAAGCTAACTCACACATCAAGTAACTTCTGAGCAAGCTACTTAGGATTTTTTTCTTTACATCAACAAAGTCCACAAGCCATGCTAATTTTTTAAAGAAATATTATATAAGCCTTTCTGGACACAAAGACTTTCTCTTTCAATGGGTGCAAAATGATTGATGTGCAGAGTGAGCAAAAGAGAAGTAGGCTCAGGCAAGCACGAAAAAATAAATTCAGATTATGTTTACAGCCATGGAAAGGAGACACGTTGAATAATCTTTCACTAGCAACATTGCTGAAGTGTTTTTAAATTGAAGATTATACCACCATTTAAGATATTTTTCTTCTGTCATGTTGCCCAGCACATTAAAAAATTACATCTAAGACTGAAATAGCAGATTGCTTGAAGAGCGAATGACAATATTTGTACCAGAAATGTTGGCACCCAGCAGCACAGATGGGTTTCTGCACAGCAATCTTCAAACTGGGGCTCCAAGAATAACTCCACCTACTGCATCAATGTTCAATTGCTGAATCGAAAGCCAGAGGGTTCATTATTTCGTACTTTTCTCCACATCTTCATCTTGAAGGCACATGTACCCCTGACCTCTTTTGCCTGACAGGTGCTAACAACAAAGAAGAAAAAGGGAACAGAGGAGATCACAGGGAGAAACAAGCATTATTAGCAGGTACTTAGTGATCAACAGTCTAGGGGAGAAAAGAACAGGATGATGAATGACTGAAAGCCCAGATAAACCAACTGGTATCTATGCAGAGTCTTAATCTCCTTCAAATGCAAATTGGGGAAGATTTACCCAAATTTAATTCATCTTCTAAGCCTGGGTACCTTTGGTTGCAAAATGTCGTTTTTTGCTGTAAGAAAGGCTCTAGAATGGAGAGAGCCTGGTGTTGGTCACAATGACCACTGGCATGGTCCACCACAGGCGTGGTCCACAGCAGTCCTTCTGACCCTAGACACAACCAGGTCCGCTTCAAGTGCCTGTATGAATAGTGCTTTCAATACAGGAGCAAGCAGTGCATCTTATGGTGCTTCAACATCCGCGCTCACCGCCTGCCAACTAGGATGTGCTGCCCTCCCTCCGCTACTTTGCAATTCTACCAAATGGTGTACAAGGGAAAAGGAAACACAAATCTTCACTAATTATGCAACCCATCAAATTAAAGTGCTGTCTCTCACATTATAGTGCCCTTTCCCTGTTTTTCAAAATGGTATGGTACTTGGTGATAGAGATGGGTCTCTGCCTTTGTGCTATCTTAAGTTGACTCCCTAGGGTAAGCCAGTCTTCATATGAAAGAGAACCAATGTACTAACTTTTTCGGTATCAAAAGGTGCTTTTTGGTTACAGGGTACAGAGTATAGAGCACTGTGTTATGTTCCATATCCCCACATTAGTGATATAATGGGAATATCAAGGATTGAACTCAATTAATGTAAGGTTAGGACAAACAATCCTACACTTAAATAAATGTCTGTTTAACATAAAGAAATCATGGAGAAGAGGGTTACAGGAGTGTTTGTCTCTCATCTTTCCTCTCCAAATGATCAGTGTGCTTCTCAGAGAAACTCGTAATTCCAAGAACCATACACTTAGAAAGACTGGTTGTAACTGTAAAATGGACCTCTCTACTTTCCCTAACAAACCTTGATTGACCCCAATCTGAATAAGCCTCATGATGTCTGTCCCAAGTTAAACAAAATTCCAAGCCTATCTTTTCCTTTTCCATGAAGCAGCCAAAAATACTGAAAATGAGGGTGATTAAATCCTTCCATAATCACCACTAACAGAAACAAATGTTCACAAATTTCAGGAAAAATTATTTTTCAGTTCTGTAATGATACATCTTCATCCCTGTATACACAGCATACATAAGATCTGGGGGAGAATATACTCCCTAACAAAAGTCACCCTAAGATAGCGGTGCTGAACCTATGGCATGTATGGGCTGTCTGTGTCACTGCAAGCTCTAAAGACCTTGCCACCACCGTCTAAGATGACCCCACCTAAAGGGACTGGAAAGCTGTACAACTTCCCCTTTACCTATATGACCCATCCTCAAACAAATTTTCTTTGGAGAATTCATAATGAAGAAAAGGGAACCTTTCTGTGTAGAACAAAGGGCACATCTTTTTACAAAATCAATACAACAGTGTCAACACCACAAGCACTTTCAAAGTGCCTCCATGGCCCACTCTCCACATGGTAAGTTATGAGAAATCGTCAAGAAGTAACTGCGAGAGGCACTATTCACAACAGCCCAGAAATTGAAACAGCCTGGAGTGGTGGCACATGCCTGACACCCCAGAACTTAAGAGGCTGAGACAGGAAAATCACTGGAAATTCAAGCCCAGCCTGAGTTACACAGTGAGTTCAAGGCCAGTCTGAACTACATAACCTATAAGCAGGAGAAGAAAGGAACAACCATCTGTCAACTGAAGAATGGACAAAGAAACAATGGTGTATGTTTACACAGAAGAATGTGATTAGACCATAAAAAGGAGTGGAACCAGAGGACATGCTATTATGCAGAGTAAGTCAGACAGAAAGACAAATACTACATGACCTCACTCACATACAGAATCTAAAAAGCTTATCTCACAGTAGTTGAGAAACTGCGGCTTACCAAGAATAGTCAGGACTTGTAAAGGGATACTAAGTCAATTAAAAAGGAGAAAAATTCTAGTGTTCTGTCACATGATGGATTGACAATAGATAATATACTGTGTATTTCAAAAAAGCTAGAAAGATTGACTGTTTTCACCACACAAAAACAGTAAATGTCTGAGAAGACAGATATGCTTACCCTGATCTGAACATTACATAACGTCTTCCGGTACAGAAATTATTATGATACCCCAAATATATGCACAATTTTAAGTGTCAGTTAAAAATAAAAAGGGCTGCAAGTATATTTTTAAAATCTCATGTTTCTATCTATTCTCATGAACAGTTTAATATAACTCAATTCAATTCTCACCAATATGAAAGAAAAGATTGGCACAAAATTTACATTTTCTCCGAGGCCTCCCTTATTCAAATGACGACATGGAATTTAAAAAAAAAAAACTGACAAAAGTATAATCTGTATTACTTTTAGAAATAATTTTCATTTCAATTTACATTAACTTAAAATTTAAAACTGTTAATAATAGACACAGTATTTAAGTGTCTCTAAAACCGAAGTTGTTGCAAAATAAAATCTATTTCAGAGTAAAACTCATAAGATCTGTGTTATAAAATATTTGGTCTTTGCTACTCTATCTTCAATTTGTAGCAGGGAAACAAGTTCTAATTTAGTTAATTAACCAGTAACCTAAGTCAAATAATGAATGCAGCGGTCTCCTAAATAAACCAGAATAGATTAACAGAATCCTTCAGAACAAATTCCAAAGCCACCACACCACCTCCTTGGGGTGGGGGTGGGGGATGAAGAAAGAGGAAGTGTGCTTCTGTGTGTCAACAAGAGGGCAGTTTTCGGGAGCCCCCGTTCTGTGTGCACAGCCCAGCTGTTCCGGAATGGCCTGAGTCGGGACAGGAAGAGCTGTCAGATTCCTGGGCTGGTCACTCAGACACGACGGAGCAAAACCAGAAGCACCAGATGTTTAAGGGATGCTGAGAACAACATTGTGAGGAAACAGATTCTAGTACAGTCACCTGAGGAGAGGAGTTAACAGGGTCTCGTTCTTTTTGCCATAAAGTACAATTTTAAAACAAGTATTGCTCAAAGTCTGTACTTTTGCAGTGCGGCAGCCTCTCATCTAATTTTTCTACTACCTATGGTTCCTACCAACTTCTCTCAGTAAAGGCAGGATTATTTGACAACCCTGAAAGCAACTCCTGAATGTAACATGAAAATGTCATCATTTCTATCCAAGGGTAATTAGTCCAGTCAGAGACCAAAAGAACTCCAGTGCAATAAACCAAAAACCCACTTTCACACAAGGAACTGGTTTAGTAACATCTAATAACCTCCAAACCAAACAGTACAAACAAAAGGAATGTATTCTTTGGTCTAAGATATCCTGACTCTTTGCTTCATTTTTACATGTGGACTCCAGACAGTTACAGTCCCCAAAAGAGCTTCCTTCCAAAATGATCCTCTTCCAAAGTTAAGCAAGTTTCATAGAGGCTATCAGCCATCAAGGTGCACAGAGAAACAGAGCTTAACTTTCTTGTGCTTTTAACGTGTTGCTGCTGGATGGAGACTGCGGGGAGTCAGCAGCCAAGACTGCTGTTCGACCTGCCGCAGCTCATCAGCTTGGTGACCCGCCACAGTCTCTCTCCGCTACTCAGTATCTACTTAACTGATGGCCTCCAAAGACCCTCAACTTCTTCATGTTTCCAAGCTAGAAACAGTGGCTCTTCTTAGTAGGCCAACCATATCTGAAGAAACAGAAGGACTAAGAACACTCTCCAGGACAGCCAGCCATAGATAGTGGCAGGCGTCTTTTAGTCCCAGCATTCCGGGTGCCCGGTTTAGACAATTGAACAACTTGGCAAGACCCATCGCAAAATTTTTAAAATAGAGCTAGGGGTGTAGCTCATTGTGAAGGCCCTGGGTTAAATGTCCATATGGCAGTAAAAACAAAACAAAGCAAAAAAACATAGGACAGATGGTAGCTGTTCCACCTAACAATCACCCAAAACTCACTCATGACCACAACCACTGAAAAGCCTAAGATGAACCCAAAACAAAATCAACCAAAATATCAATGGATTCCATGCCCTTTTCCTTCTCTGCACTGCAGGTTGTCTCAGCAGCCTCGGTGCTTGTTCTTTGGGGCTCAGATTTGCTCTCACAGACATTTCCTACGATTGAGGAGACATACAGCGAAGTGACACTGGGTCAAGAGTATGTTTGATGCCCCT
This sequence comes from Dolichotis patagonum, assembly GCA_004027295.1. NCBI lineage: Eukaryota > Metazoa > Chordata > Mammalia > Rodentia > Caviidae > Dolichotis > Dolichotis patagonum. The sequence goes on along the minus strand of PVJX010020173.1, from coordinate 27,464 downwards.
GTGCAGCTTCTTGGATTTTTTATTTTAAAGAGGAAAAAAAAAAAAAAAGATGGAAACAATAAAACAGTTTCTAAACAGGTTAGTAGGACAGTTACAATAATTAATACACTGCGTTTTGTTGTCTTCCTGGTAGTTTTCCAGTGTACAAGATACAGACAGGCATGATATGATATCTTGTCCAAACAATATTAGCACAAACCTTTCTTTTTAATGAACTAAGAGAAACTAGCTGTGTAACTATCTTAATTACCTTGTGTATACTTTCCTTTCCTTCCTTTCCTCTTTCCCTCTTCGTAGTTTTGTCTTTTCTTTTGAACAGTTTCTTCCCAGTTTATAGTATCTAGGTACATTTTAGAACGTACTTACTCTCAGTTTCTTTCAGGAGGGAGACAATACAATGTTTACACATCCGGGGCTGGTATATTTCACTTATCAGTATAGTCTCAAGCAGCATCCATTTACCTTCAAGTCTCCAGTTTATTCTTCTTTGTGGCCGAGTAGTACTCTTATTATATTTCTTTAAAAACCTCACATCTTTTTATCTATCCCTCAGCTGATGGGCTTCTGGGTTGTTTCCGAGATTTAGCTATTACAAACTGTGAGCAGCTATAAACCTGGGTGCACATTATATTACTGTGGTATGACGTTTTAGTTCTTCTTGGAAGATACCCAGAATAGCTGGGTCAAATGGGACCCCTAATCCTAGTTTTTAAAGGAACCCCCCCCGCACTGATTTCCACAGTGTTTGCACCAATCTATACCCCCACCCACAGTGGAGAAGGGTTCCTTTTCACCACAGTACCCCCAGCATTTGTTATTTGTTGATTTCTTGATGACAGCCATTCTTTGTGGGGTGAGATGGACTCTCAAGTGTTCTAATTTGCATTTCTCAAATGACCAATGATGCTGAGAATTTTTTCATGTATTTATTTGCAATCTGTATTTCTTTATCTGAGAAGTGTGTATTCATCTCAGATGCCCATTTGGGATTGCGTCCTTGAAATTGGGAGGAGGAAATACTTTTCAATTCGTTATGTTGTAATAAAGTCCTTTGTCTGTGGGAAAACTGGCTGTGATTTTTTTTCCCATTCTGTGGAGTGTCTTTTCACACTATTAGTTATTTCATTGTGCAAAACATTTTTTAATAAGGTGAGATCCCCTTTGTTAATTCTTTGTAGTATTTTTCTTGCAGTATATTTTTTGTTCATGAAGTCTTTGCCTACACCTATGTTGAGATTTCTACCTATTTTCTCTTCCAGTAAATTTAGCGGGTTTTTTTTGGTATTCAGATCTTTGATCCATTTTGACTTTAGTATATGTTGATAGACATGGCTTTAGTTTTCAGACAGTGAAAATTACAGTATTCTAAAAAAGGAGATCAAAGAGGATAACAGTAAGTGGAAAGATATCCCGTGTTCTTGGACAGGAAGAACCAACATAGTGAAAATGGCCATACTCCCAAAACTGCTATACAAATTTAATGCAATCCCATCAAAATACCATTAGCATATCTCAAAGAGCTAGAGAACACATTTCCAAAATTCATTTGTAGCCAGAAAAGACCTAAAATAGCAAAAGCAATTTTGGGCAACAAAGTTAAGTCAGGGAGCATCACAATCCCAGAGGTGAAATAATATTACAAAGCTACTAATTAGCATGATACTGGCGCAAAAAAAAAAAAAAAAAAAAAGGGAGCCAGGCATGGTGGCACACTCCTGTAATCCCAGCACTTGGGAGGCTGAGGCAGAAGGATCATTGCAAGTTCCAGACCAGCCTGGGCTACAAAGTGAGCCCAAGGCCAGCCTGAAATGCATAACAAGAACCTGTCTCCAAAAAAAAAACCAAAAACCAAACAAAACAGGCCTGATGATCAGTGGAACAGGAGATGCAGGTACATCCCCAAACACTCAGCCACCTTTCCTTTGCCAAGTCAGCCAAACATGTTCACTGGAAAAAAAGACTGAAAACAATTTTTTTACATACTGGGGTAGGAGGCTACTTAATTTAACTAAACATCTTGCTTGGCAAAGTATTAGACTTTTAAAAATATTAAATTGACCAGATCCTTTTTTCAATCAAAATTCCCTAATGTCTACTCTTATCTTCCTTTTTATATTTCCTATTTCCCCCTTTCTGGTTTTAAAGAGAGCAGGTATTGAAAAAGACCATAATGCTCAGGTTTTGAAGACATCTGCGGAACAGGGGCCTGAGCTATCAATCTCAGAGAGGGATGACTGTGAATCAACTGAGAAAGAGACCCTCCCTGCACAAAAGTACAGAACGAGATGGGGGAACGCTGAGCAGTGTGAGGGAACACACTCTGGGGAGGTACGCCGGCAGCTTGCCAGTGATAGAGGACACTTTCCTGGTTGGATGGGTCCAACCCTCTGAACACATCCCACTCTAACCATATTGAAGACCACGGCTCCCAGGGGTAACCCTCACAGGAAGAAGCAGCAAGCATCAGCAACGAGCTGCAAGCCAGATGAGGGGGAAAGAACTGAACGATCTGAAGGTCCAGGGAGCCCCTGCAGGATAAGGTGACTCTCGCATCACTGGAAGGCAGCTGGAGGCCAGAAAGCCCAGTGCCGTCCTCCTCAGCTGGCCCGCTAGGCAGAGCATCCAAGAGACCTGAGAAGGAAGGACAGAGAGTGGAGGAAGATGGAAGCAACACTCTGCGGGGCTAGAAGCTGAAAAGGGCATCTGTTCCATAATTATTTTTTTATTTTGTATAGTTCTTATTTCCCTGTAATGGGTACTATATATTATTGAACAACTAGATGGAAAAGTTAAGAAATCAGTTCCTCTTCTCCTTCAAAGAGTAGGAAGAAATGCACCTCTTGTCTCCACATTCGCAAGGTCATTCTAAAGGCTTATGTTTTATAAGAGATACGGTTGCTGAGAGATCTCATGGGGCAGACAGCCTCAGAGAAACTGGTGGAGTCATCTCTTCCCCTCCAGGTACCCACCTGGGCTGGGCTGGGCTCCGGACCCACACTTAGAAATAGTGCCTGTGTGCTGCCTAAGCCACTATGCTATAGAATATTTATTATTCAGCAAGAGATTTTATTCCAACTGGTGAAAACCTTCAATGTGAAACTTTACAAAACTGAAACGGGCATATTCTTCGAGATGAAGCCTTCCAAATCTGCTGTCAGACACAGTTCCCATCTTTTGGCTCAGAGACATTCTGTGGCTCCACTATACATGAAAGAATGACACAACAGAGTCAAAAAGAGGTGTCACATTTTTTCTTGACAGGAAATAGAAGTACATGGTGCAAATTCAAAGACTTCACCTTTAAGATTTTTGCTTAACTGTTACACCAATGAGGACACCACAAAACTCAGCCCCCTTTCCCTGATTAGCATTTTTCTGAAAGCATTTACCACCATGACATCCTTTATACAATTTAATTATCAACTCTCCTTGCTTCTAGGATTGTGAACTCCACAGGGACAGTTCCCCAGGCCCGAGGGTGGTGTGTGGCATGTGACAGGCATCTGGAACACACTGGCTGGCTAAATACAAAGAGGGTACAGTAAGAAAAATGTCTGCATATTCTCAATGTGGTTGCTACTGTGGAAATTTAGATGTGATACTCAAGATACTTTCCATTCTCAATTGTCAACATTTGGTCCATTAAAAAGCTCCAAAAGAAACATTACTTTTCTATCAATCCATCAATCAAAGACTGAATACCATGCCATGAGGCACCTCAAAGCAAAAACAGCTGATAATGGGGGTCTTTTCATGAGTAATTTATGAAATTTTTTATAAGAGGCTCCATAACATATTTTTACCTTAAGCAAAAAATCATTACAGACATTTCTGGGGTGTTACTTCACCTTGTCAATTACTCTATTGTAAAACTAACTCTTCTGCCAAAGGAACTTAATAAACACAAAGTAGTGGCAAAGGCTGGTACAGTATTACTCAATATCTAACTCCCAATTTTCACACCTTCCTATGAGCTGCAGTCACATATTCCCAGGTACAGCACATAACTTTAAACTGAGCAGAGCATTAGAAATTTCCATAGCTCAGTAAATTAGAGCTCTGCAATTAGATTAAACGAAAAAAACACTATACTTGCTGAAGTCTCCCAACCAGTACACCTGCTATGATTACTTACTACCACTACCCGTATCTTACCCATATGCTACTCTTCCAAACTACACCAAAAAGTGCTGTCAATATCTCGTGTAAGCGTCCTACTACTCTCCTCTCTTCAATAAACGCTCAGATTATTAAATTTCAAACAAACTAAGTTAAGGGTCTGAACTTTTAAAACAACCTTAAACAAACTCAGGACACAGAGCAAACTGCTCCATGCTCCCTATACAATGTAATTTATGAACTAGGCCTACAATATTTTTAAAGGAGTTTCTTTAAATTTAAAATATCAGTTTAGCATATTTATTTCAAAGATCCAGAACAAAGAGCATTCTCTTTCTACACAGTAGTGAAAGCCAGAATAAAGACTAAACAAGAAAGGTACCCTGGCTACTCTGTTCCTCCACATTTTCTGGACCTCTCCCGTTCTCTCCTTTCTCTTGAAGGAATACAACTAGAGCTGCAGCATCAGGAGACCCCCGCCTTGAGTGTAAGATTCTGAGAAAATAGAACAATCAGAAACTCTTAGTAAATGCAAAAGAATCTAAGCTATTTCCTCATTTTTTCCAATTCGATGATCCCACCTCTTATTTCCTAATCCCTTAAAAATTACAGCTTCATAGTGATGGTGGGCCCCAACTGCCTTGCCACGAAACATTAAAGGAGTATTTAAGGGTAATTTCTAGCCCTCTCATTATTAAATGTTACATGACTCATGATATTAACCACCCCATAAGCCTCACAAAATGGTTATGCTTACAAAATGTAACACTGCTAGAATATCGATCATCTTTCAAGACAGGGCAGCATTTTGAATGAGACTATTTTAAAAATCTGTAACTCAAGGGACAGGGAGGGGTTCTGAACCAACAGCAATGCTATCAAGTACTAGTTTACAACCGTTTCAGGATGTTACTGTTTTCTACTTACAGAAATCACAGCACAGAAAAGTTAGTATTTTTAAAAACACTTCTAGCTCAGGGCTGAGGAAGTGGCTCAGTGGTAGAGTGCTTGTCTAGCACCCATGAAGCCCTAGGTTCAATTCTTAGCACAGAAAGAAACATACAAACCTCAAGTTCAAATCCAAATCCTAACACCTAAGTAATACAAACTCCTAGACATCTCAACCTATGAGCTGGTTTCATTTATACTATACATAAAGAAAAGAGAAAATTTGGTTCTGCTGCTCGCTATTTTTTTCCCCCAAATTAATTTTATGGAGACCCTTCAGGGTTCTAGTAAAATTTACCCCAATATAACAAAAGTTCAGGATTTCAGCTCCTTCTGTAACATCCTTCTCTGCTTAAACAGATGGATCACTGGCTTTCAGGTAATAGTCAACGATTGGTTTTGAGAGAATTTACATTTAGTTAGATATTTTAAGGAACCCTGTCACTATTACACAACATTGACTAATGCAGTCCCCTTAGACAAGAGCTCATTTGAGGACAAACACCCACAATCTGTTAATGCAAAACGATATAAGCTTTCCTAACTTCCCTGAATTTGAAAAGGATTAAGGAAACTGTCCCTAATAGAGAGATCTTTTGTCTGAATAAGACCAGGTGTGCAATTATTAAGTGAACAATATAAAGTCAGAGTTTCATCTTGGTTCCTTGCACATAGACCCTCCCTCCTTGGAGAATTGACGGGTAATGAATAAGGGGTCCCACTCGGATCGTGTTTGTGCTGTCCTGCAGTTTAAGGGAGCTTGTAGGGGAAAGAGGAGCACGCAGAAGGCAGCAGTGTGGGTGGAGGAAGAGAAGAAGGGGCTGGGCCGGAGTGGGGGTCTCTGAAGAGCCACCGGCTGAAGAAGATGAAGTGTGGGACCTAGCTCCTTCCTTTCACAGGTGAGGCCACTGAGGCTCGGGAGACAAGCTGTTTGCCCATGGTCACAAGGCCAGGAAGCCAGAAGAATGAGGTTCAGGTTACTTCAGTTCAGCTGCTGAGAAAGCAGAATGCGTGATGACAAGTGAAAGAAAAGGTCCAACCTGCCACCGCGCAGAGCACCATTCTGGGTGCTGATCTCACACTCTCCTCCCAGAAAGAATATAAGAAGACGCAGGAGAGGCGCGTAGGAGGAGGATCCGTCTGGATCATCCAAACTGGTTAACAGGCTTCTGGCTTCAATGGTATCCCACAGCAGATAGCATATTTGTTGCATTTTCATTTTTAGACTTTTATAATAATCAAACATATGCCCCCACACATACACACACAAATACACAGAAACGAACATCCTACTAAACTTCATATTACAAATCGAGCACAAACTCATCATAAACAAGGAAAATTGAGACAGTGATTAGGAGTTGAATAAATCAGTCAGACTTTGCTAGAAATCACAAAACAACCCTTAATGCCAAAGTGCTATACTTGAAACTTTCATGCTCTATGGCCTATTTCCATAAATGTTATGATTTTATCCTTAAAACAGGATTTGCAAAGAAGAAAAAGGTTTCATTCAATACACTTAACCAATACCTTAAAGTGGAGTTGAGTACCATATAAACAAATGCTTTTCATACTTTAATGTACATAAGAATCACAGGAGGATTTTATCAAAATGCAGATTGTGACTCAGCATTAACAGATTCCCTAGTGATAACAAGACCAAGCTGGGCGTGGTGGCGCACACCTGTGATCCTAGCACTGGGAAGGCTGAAGCAGGAGGTAAATTCAAGGGCCAGCCTGGGCTACCTAAATGAGTTCAGGTCAGCCTAAACTAAGAGACCTTGTCTTAAAAACAAAAACAAAACAGTGGTCCATGTTGCACTTCAAGTAGTAAAGCAAAAAATACAGGAGGTATAAAAGCCACACTTCAAGGTACTGTTCCACCTCACAACTTGAGACTGCTGGCAAGGAAGCACATGAGGTTTTTCATTCTCTTTAGTGGCCTGCCCTGTAAAAGCATCAATAATTTCTCCCTTTTGGGGCGAGTGTCAAAGTATAAAAGCATTCAGTGTAAGTGTTGTCATGCAACAAAGTTAAAGACTGGTAAGAGTTATGAAGCATGATTTAAGTCTTCCTAATGTATAGCCAAACGTTTCACAGTATTCATTTACACGGAAGACAATCTCTGCATGAAAAGGAAATTATACCTCCAGTGGGATATGCTGCTTGTCAGGAACCCAGATGCCTCTGCTCTTCCAGTCTGCATGAACCCTATAGGGTCTCTAACCAGGAGCAATCTTACCCACCTGACACTCTTTTCTGTATACACTTGGATGTGCACCAGTGAAAATGGGCACTTTCTGAAGACTGTCCTGACTATGGACTGTGTGGTTACTCTATTTTGAGGGAATAAATTTTTTAAAACTGACTTTAGGAGAACATACAGCTTTGGAATTCAAAATCTTGGCCTCAAATCCCTGCCAGTTACCAGTTTTATGACCTTGGGCAAGTTACTTAAGCTTTAGAACTCTGTTTCCTTAAGTATAAAATGAGGACAACTAACACCTAATGGCCAGTAAGAACTTGTTTCTGTAGCAGCGAGCAGCTCAGTGTCTGGTCCAGTGAATGTCCACGGTAGGAGTGTCACTGTCCCCACCAGGCTACCCTTTCAAGACTGAGTCAAGCAATCATGGCAGTAATTCATCACAGTCCTCCCCCTTCTCATCTTGTTTGCTGAAACACAGCCTAAAGAGCAGGGACAGAGGTCCTGTGCCCTCCTTTCACCTCTGCTCATCAAAAACAGTGTGTGCCAATAACAATCCGCCCTCTAAGAAAGGTACTTTTCTGCTGACAAGTTAAACACACAGAAGAGAGAAAAAAAGTGATCACATGGGGGAAAATTATTTACTGAAAACAGAAGTCTGTAATATGACTGCTTACAAATACATGTGACAAATGCCTTAACATCCACTTTCCTTATGTATTATTTTGATCACCTTAGTAACCCTGTGACATATTAAAGACGGTTATTATTATTATCACCAAAGACAAAGACTTGAGTTTTTGAGGTGAGTCCCTGATCATACAGCCTTTTTTCTCTTTCTCTAAGCAAACTGCCCCCCTCACGGCCACCCTCCCCCCAGAGGGTAGCAGGAACATGAAAACACCTTTGCTATAGGAAGTATCTTCATATTACAGTTACACATATCTGATAGCAAAGTTCCTGGGACCCATTTTTATCAGTCTGAGATGCACACATCGTAAGTGATCAGGACCTGAAACGACAGCCACCATCCTGAGTCTTTAAACATGCAACTGTCCGAGAAAGGCCTTCTGCACCAGAATGTGAACAGCAGTCCCGAGTTAAGGCTGAGGCCCAAATCCTGCATTTTCCCTTGGTGAAGGCCCTCGCCTACAAAGAATCTTCTTTTGAGCTTGTCGAAGTATCTTCTGCTGATCAGGACAGAAAGAACAGCCAGCCTTGGGGCATCTGAAGGGCCTTGTTCGCCAGAGTGAAAGCTCCTCTCTCTGCCAGCCCACACACCCTTCTCCCACTGAAAGGGCCTTTCAAAGGGAGTAGAGGTGTGCTGCAAAATCTTCATTAAGTAATTGAATAATGTATATCAGTCCCCAGACAAAAAGGAATGCACCCAAGCCGCCAGCAGGCCAAGCCACATTCTTCTATTAATCTGTCAGGATGGTGGGTGTGGTGCTAGAGGACAAGTCCCTCACTGCCCCTCTTCTCAAATTCAAGGGTCAAGACCTTATTTTCAATTTGTAACTTGGAGTTTCCTCTAATTCAAATCACAAGCTGACAGAGGTTAAAGACTAACAGATCTAAAATCATCCTCTCACCAAATTAAGACTATGACAGGCAAAATGGAACAAGGGAATAAAAGCAGTCCCAGTTCAGAGAGGGGAAATGGAAATCTACCTGCAGTGGGTGGGAAGACATAAAGTTGTAAAATTAGCTCTGCAAGTGACAGAGGGCTTGGTGGTGGCAGTTTTGTCAAGCTTCGTGCATGGCGTCCTTGTGCTGTTTTTTAGTTTTGTTCTGTTTAAGGAAGAGCATTCAAGTGATTCTGAGATATTTCTAAATTTCTTTCCTGAAAATATGGTTGAATTCATGACCCTTTCCTTTCTACTGACCCATTATTTATAAGAAGAACAAAAACAAGCTGATAAAATCAGTCTTATCTGCCGACAAGGAAAAGAAAAAAATCACACAACATCAAAATCTTTAAGAGTTAATATTTCCTTAAATGGATTCTTTCAGGAATATTTATCTAACTGTGGTTCACAGGTCATTGCCCATCCAAATCTGTAATGTGGTTGTTATGAGTTAAGTTCTTGTTTTGCCCTTCACATCTCTAAATGTGAACACACCCCTAACTCCATACTGCTCCAACTGTTGCTGTGGGTGGGCCAGGAGCCTCCTCAGCAACCCATCCTTTTTTTCTCACCAGTCAGTAGCCCCTTCTCCACAGGTAACCAGTCTATGTGTGATGGAAAAATCAAGTGTGTGCTTAAATTTTTTTTAAAAAAATTATTATAGTAAACTTATAGTAAAGACATACTATCATTAATTTCCTTCAAAATATCCTCCCTTTGCTTCAAACACACTTTTCCCATATTTCTGGCTACTTTCTGAAGCAGTTCTACAATTCCTCTTTTGTGAGTCTCTTTAGTTGCGCTTCCTGGCTGTCTCAATGTCTTCAATTCAAAACATTTGCCTTTCACGATCATTTTGACTTTGGAGAAGAGCTGAAAGTTGAACAGCACCAGGTCTGGTAAATAACGGGGATAAGGATACATCATAATGCTTTTTATAAGACTGCCTTTCTATTAAATGACACACCACAGCAGCATTCACCATACTTTTTATCACACCTTGTAAAAGTTCCCTCACAAAAAAAGAACTTTCAGAATTGTTTCAGAAAGTGCCAGTAACCATGAGATAGGTGTGTTTAAGGTGCGGCATTTCTGGGAGGATCAATGGAAATGTGTCTTTCTTTTACTATAATACATTTAAATTTTCACCATGCATCATAATTTTCAAATCACTTCTGTAGTGAATCGCAGCACGCAGACTAGCCTTGCTTGTTTGCTGAAATCCACACAAATGGAGCTGTGCACCATGTGCCTTGTGAAGCAAGCTTTCTTTTATTCAGGGATTCTAGCAGAATTTGTGTAGAGAAAAAGGACTGCCTGGATAAGAGAATATAACGATCAAGGTATCTAGGAGACAGGTCCTGGAGAAAATGGTACAAGTCTATGAAAGGAAGCTGAAAAGTGGGCCTTGAAAGCTGGGTGTGGTGGCATATGCCTGTAATCCCAGCGCTCTAAATTAGGATCCTGGCAAGTTTGAGACCAACCTGGGCTACAAAGTGAGTTCAAGGCAAGTCTGAACTGCATAGTGAGGTCCCGTCTTAAAAATCCAAAAATAAAAAATAAGAAAGTGGGCCTTTAAGAAAGTACATGGCTTTGAACACCAGGAAAAGACTTAACTTTATCCTCCGGGTAGCACGCGTCTAAAAATGCCAATGAACGTAGTAAAGAAGATATCTCAGGAGAGCAAAGAGGGAAACTGCAGGGGACAGCTGGGAAACGATAAAATGGTGAGGGCCACTGTGAGAAGGGAGATGGGGCAGAAGCCCAGGAAGCTGTGCCAGGACACTCTACTGTGGACGCAGAGAAGCTGAAAACCAAGAGCGGTGTAAGTGCTCCTCAAACCCTGGTGGACTAAGCAGGGAAAAACCAGATTCAGGCAGGAGGACAGACAGGCTCAGGCAGCAGGAAGCTCTTTGGTCCCCACTGAGTTGACAGATCTGACCAGCGCTCAGGAAAAGTAGAAACATGGACACGGGAAATGAAGAAGACAGCTAAAACTAAATGTAAATTGGCCTCCGAAAACAACTCTGTGTGTCAAAGTGAACCAGTGAGAAGAGAGGTGGCCACCAAGAAACCACAGAGGACTGAACCTTGGTGAACAAACATTCACACAAAGTAAAATTTTTACAATAAAAAAATAAAAACCCAGCATGAAACAGGTGAGGAGCAGCACAGAAAGACAACAAAAAGCCATCACAACATAAATTTACCAACAATTCCTGTGTTCAATTTCAATATGCCAGTCCAGATTCTCCTAGAAAACACAAGGTACTTCAGAAGTGTCATTAACTCTTTCCAGTTTCTTCCAGGTATTACTTTGCAAATTACTGTCTGGGTATGCTAAACTTAGTAAATGACTGTTTGAGTAGAATAAATAGTGGCCTAGTGCTCTCAGAGTTAATGAGACTTTCAAACTGTCTCATTTACCAACATGCCTCTGACACACAAGACTAACTCAATCTGCACCCATCCAATGTCATCAACAGGGACTCTAGAGGAAGTCCACTAAATTAGGCAGTCATCCTTCTGTCCAAATTAGATATATAAATTTTTATTTAAACTTCTTAATCATCATGCATCGACTAATCAACAGTTCACCTTTGGTTAAGAAAGCACTCTCCACAGAGACCAAAGCAGAAAACTTGAGATCAATGTTGGCAAAGTACTGGTTGTTTGGAAATATGAGGCTCTATAGTTCATTCAGTCTATGCATAAAATTTATCTCACTGCCATGGATTACAGCGCGTATCTCTTTTCTTCCTTCTGCGGTCATCTTCTCCTCTTAAAAGACTACAGTAACTTCACCAGGTGGCAGGAAACAGTAACTCATTAAACCTCCATCTCTGGAAGGCACCAAAGGCAAACACCAAAGAGGAGCCTGTTGCTCTTCTTTAAATGAAGACAATGGATAACAGAAGGGAATTTGGCTTTTAGTTAATTTTAAGGTAATTTTTATCTGCTCGAGTCATTTCTAGTTATGCTGTCAATAACATTTTACATTATTCACTTGTTGAACTTATTCTGTTCATCAAAAACATGTTTACAAAGCAATCAGGAGGCTGAGGCAAGAGTATCATTGCGAGTTCAAGACCAGCCTGGGCTACAAAGTGAGCTTAAGGCCAGCCTCAACAGCACAGCAAGACCCTGTCTCAAAAGAAAAAAAGAAAACTGCAAATTTTATACGCACATCAAGCAGTGATTTTTAAAAGCGCCAAAAAAATAAAGAATTCTAAAACATTAATAGTAGTTTCAAATTTTTAAAATAGTTTTTTACTTTCTAAATATTCTGTATTGATAACCTTCAGAATTACATATACTACAAATTTAAAACCAAATTTATTCAAATCCCTAAACAAACTAATCTTTTAAACTATATGCACTAAACAGTGACACTTCCATATAATCAGTATTTAAAATTCTCAGTGGTTAAAAGGGTTTTTTTGTCAGATTGGCATATTGTAAAAGATATTCTTGTTTTACTGTTGTTTTGAAAAATACAGATAATAACTAATACTTATCAGCTCATCACTAATTTCTTGATTTCATAAATACTTTCAGAAATGGAAATGGTATCAGGGTTGAAAGCATAGCTCAGTGGTAGAGGACCTACCTGCCTAGTGCAAACAAAAGCTTGAGTTTGATGCCCCGCAAAAAAAAAAAAAAGGGGGTGGGGTTTGCAAAGATTCTGAGTTTAGACCTTTCCAGTAACCTTATAAAAAGAATAAATGGATCTATCTTCAAACATTAAAAATTTTAAATGAGGTAACTGGAACCCTATAGGGAGGTATCTATATTATTGTTAGTTACATGTATCTTTTGGAGTCAAAAGGCATCGATTGAAATCACACACAGAAAAATTCTAATAAACCTAAGTAACAGTCAATTTTTTAGTTTTGTCACAGTAGGGAAAAAATTTTTTTAAAAAAGCCTTTCTACAAATCGCACAGCCAACCTATGAATTTGCTCTAGGTGGGATACGCTTCCCCTTCCTCACTTTCAGAAGATAAATCCAAGCAAAGGAACTAGGATGTGAACAGTGAAGGGACAAAGAATGTGAACACAGTCTCTAGGATTCAGATTAGTCATCTGCCAAAAGAAAAAAAACTATGCCTCTTCCACACAGAGATTTTTTAAAAGGAATAAATAGGTACACAAGATAAAAGCTTTCAAAGGAAATTTGAAAAACTTTGTTTTTCTGTTTCTTCTCAGTCTCACTATTGAGGGCGGGGAAGTTCAAAGCATAAAACTCATTAATAAAGATCCCTTGGGGATTAAAGGTGGGCTATATGGGAGGATGCATATCAATGTACTTTTCAAGTAAAAGAGAATAAAATTCACATAAGCAATATAAGATTTCAAACCCAAATGGGAAGAGAGTTACCTTCAATTGCGAAATTAGCTTTTATAATGCTCATATTTTCTACACAAGATGACTTAACATTACATTAAAAAAAAATCCATCTTTGCTTCATTCCAATGCAACGCATTCTATCTAGAAAGCATGATTTACATACAAATCCCCTAGCACTCCACCTCTGCCACACCACCTGCAGGATCTTGAAGGCTTTTCCACTATTTGTGCCAAAGATTTGGGTGTAGGTTATCAGCAGCATATCCTACTTAGCTGGGCCATATAAAGATGACCCCAAATACAAAGCAAACAAAAAGTCCTATTACTAAGCTTATCTACATAATAAAATGTCTTTTGTAAATTACACTATGGCACCATAAAACAGATGCAAGGTCCCAACGAGAGGCAGCTTCTGAGGGATGGATGTGAAACATACAGCAAAACTCATCCACTCAGTGCTTTAGTCATGCCACAGCCACGCCACTTTAAGGCAGATCTCAACTAGAACCATTTCCTCAGACTCGGCTGTAGGGCACTAGCAATAGTCCTTAAGATCTCTTTCAATTTTTTATTATATCTATTCCTTTTATTTGTATTTTAGGTATCTTTCAACATACACTTAAGATAAATCTATTATTTCATTATTACAGTAATAAGGAAAAACAGGCTGTATCCATATAAAGGTTAGATCCATTTTTTAGCCAACATTCCTAATGCCACTGATTATTAGGTTATAAATGTATGCTATCTAATCTCAATCCCAATCAAAATCCTAGCTCAGTGATGACGAATCTTTTAACCACACCAACAGCCCACTGCAGCACACACGCCACCGGTTTCGTTTCCCACCACTGCCCTGGCTGTCAATAAACATGGAAGGAAGGACGGATGGAGGGAGGTCAGGAGGGGAAGCAAGTAGCAAGCACAAAATTTTAAGTATGTACACTACACACACCATAACATTTGCTTTAAAAATATAGTACATGCAAGCCAGGCATGGTGGTGTATTCCTGTAGTCCCAGCACTTGGAAGGCTGAGACCTGAGTTCAAGTCCAGTACATAGTTCAAAGCCAGTCTGAACTACACAGCAAGACCCTATCTCAAAACATATAGACACAAACACAGCTCACCAAAAATTGTACACACACTTCAAGAAAAGAAAAACTTACATAAATATTTTAATATTAAATTTATATATAGAGACATCATGAGATTAATACAAGTTACCTTTGGCCTCTACAACTGCCAGAGGTGCTCCAAGTGGTAGCGATCAGATTCCAGGCATTCATTGGCAAACTGCTGCTTGGTAACCCTGGTCAAGGTGTTCACTGAGACTGCTGCACACACAATTTCTTCTCTAAGGACCAGCAGTGTAGTGGGTTTTCTGCATATATGACATCCTTTATGGACCCCCACAGATAAAAGCCTGCAGGTGTTAAGCCAGGAAAACATGCACCTTACACAAGCTTTTCTTTTCCTGAAGTACGTGTTGTTTCGGCAGAATCTGCATACACACAGACACGTGCACATATAAATGTGTTTGAAGTAACATAAAATCCTTTGAACCAAGGTCCCCTGCTAGGTTTTCAAGCTTTCTTATAAACTCATAATGTACTGTCAGCAAAGATTTATAATTTTTTTTGTTTCCTTTAAATGAAGGGGGAAATCTACCCAACTCATGAACCCTAATCTTTTACAGGGTCTGACCACACTTAATTTATCAGTAATTATAGTTTTTTGTTAAAGGGTTCAATTTAGTTTTCATCAAGATAGCTCTCGCATTCATACTTAATTGGTTCATTTAACATTTAATTAATGTTTATTAATTAGGGAAACAAGCACCATTGCACAAACATGTCTGCAAAAGGACAACAGAGTTCTAAGCAAACTAGAAGTCAACAACTGTCCTGGAGGGGAGAGGAGGCTTCCAAAACACCACAGCACTCTCAGGAGGGACACCCTCCAGGCACGGGTGAAGCAAAGGCACACCGCAGAGCTACTGTGGTACATGCTGGTGTCTCACAGAAACATAACCTAAGAACAGATGCCAAATACAGCAAACTCCGGGAAAGATGCAGGGTAGCTTCTTAAATGTGTGATTTATATTGAATGTGACACAAACCAGATTGTTGCAAATTCTACCCAAAAACAAAACAACAACCCTGCCACCCAAGAGGTACCAACTCCTTAAATGTGTAGATGCTGAATGTTACTTGTTGCTACAAGTCCGTATTTAGGTAACTATGGCAATTACGTGTATGTTTATGTACATGTTAATGCGCACCTGACCATGTACAACTCCCAATTATCTCATAATTAATTTGATGTCAGATTAAGGGATATATATATATATATATATATTTCTCTTAGCAAATTTATCTTCCCAGGTACTCTTTACCCTTACATTATAATTGACTGTGATGCCTTCAGCCCATGATCATATTGATATGAGGCCGGGACACCAAGCCACCAGCATGGAAGGGAAGGCAGGCAGACCACATAATATAGACTACAGACATAAAGACCACATAATATAGCCCACAGAAACACAATGCTATTTAATCACTACAAGCCTCTCTCCACTGCAAGTTTCTGCTTGGAAAATGTCATACAAACCAAACCAGAAAGCTCTGTTTGTTCTCATATTTATAAATATTATTGTCCTCCCCTAAAAAGTTTTACATATAAAAATAAACCACATGCCACCAGGTTGAGATATTTTCCTGACAGAAAAGTATGTTTATTTAACATTATAGAAAGCCAAACAGGTAAATGCTAACTTTGTGTTTCTAAAATCAACTAGTTTCCTATTTGATCTACACTATGTCTTCTGGTTCTTTTTTTTTTTTTTTTTTTTTTTTTTAAATGTCTTCTGGTTCTTAAATTGCCTCAGGAATGCATATTTTGTTCTACGCAGTCACACACCTGGTAAATGCCTCAGAAAGTTGAGGTCTGTGTTTACAGAATTTAAAAATTAGTAATATTTGTTTCCTGATTTACTAACAGGCACAGCACTTGCCTACTGTGTGTGAGTTCCAGGGACTGAAATCCAGAGCACCCCGCCCCAGAAATCCGAAGTGTTTTATATATATATATATATATATATATATATATATATATATATATATATATATATATATAAAATGTTTATATATATAAACATTTTATACATAATATGCATTATATATAAACACACGTGGATTAATCATCAACTACTATCCAATTCCCATTTTTAATATAGTCCCATTTTTAGAAAAAATTCAATTTCAATTTATAGTAGCTAGTACATATTTATAGGAATAAATAACTTAGCAGAAAAATAAAGTGCTTACAAGTCATAGATTGACTATATCATTTTATTTCCTAATCAAAGAACAAGTAGATATTTCCAAGATACAGTATAATTCAAAGATAATTCTAGTTTGGCTGCAGATATTTTGTTGTAATTCTAACTGGCCAAGTGCTTCACAGTGCTTAAAACGTAACAGTATTATTCTCATCAATACACCTAAGAAAATTCCATGCTTAGTAACCTCTTATTCTCACATGATGGGAACTTTCCCCTCACTTTCTCTATTCTCAATTCATCCCAAACACAGCCGCAGCTTGCTGCAACTGTACCTAGGCCTCATTCCTCCCGGTGTGCCCACCCACCACACTGTACCCAGTGTCTCCTTCCTGGTCCCGTGAATTCCTCATGATACTCCCCCTTCACCGCTGGTTAAGCCATCAACTGCACTGAGGAAGAACAGTATCATTAACAGAGATGCACAGCTGGCAACCACCACCAACTGGTGCATGGCAGAGTGCCACATATTATACCATTAATGTTGCTGTTCTAATATCACCTGAAAAGTGTTGAAGCACAGAACTAAACATCTAGAAGACATACATGGACCAAGCAATAATAAAGTTATCAACAAATGTGGCACAACTGAAAAGATATTCTGACACAGTGACACAATGGAAGTTATGAAAGGCATGGTCTCCTTAACCAAAGTAATACTGTAAAAGCAATTTTTTTCCTGACTATCAAGCAAGATAAACCAATTGTAAAAATGAAGACATAAATAACATACACTACTGAAGTGACTAAGGTGGTTTCAAGCATACTAAGTTGACAATTTTCCAAACTGAGGTTTTACCGTTCAACACCAAGACCATACCACACCCATCCTGTGACCAGAGACTATCTACATTTCAGAAATAGTACACCAGATTCTGTCAACTTGCGAAAATACACCAGATTCTGTCAACTTACGAAAGGATGACTGAAGTAACAGCACTTCCCGCTATCTTTGATGGAGTGAGGGCTCTGGAAGGCAGGGTGCCAAAGGCCTGAAGAAAGCTGGAGTGGTGCTGACCCAGTTCAATCCCTCTCAAGACCTACTGTGGCCTAAGATCCTGCACCCACCATCCAACTTCCTCACTGCCTTTCTTATTCCCCATTTTCTAAAGAAGAACAACCGAGCACCTCCCTGGCCTACTTCCACAGGTAAAGTTTGTGCAGTTCTCTTGGATCTTCGCCTGCCTTCTCTGCCTTTCCCTTGGGACTATACTTGGGCCCCCAAAACAGTGTGCCATTTCAGTATGCTGGCCCTTACCTAACTGACTGCAGCAATATCTACCATGGCATAAAACAACCTATGTCCCAGAAGTCCACATGCATATGAAAGACTGAACTAGTGTTACTTAGTGCAGGAAAAATGACAAAAGCCAAAGGCAACAAGGTAGCCCCAAATAATCTAGTAAAATATTCCCGGAGTTTCTATTTTTAGCCTGTAGGGTAGGATACACTTTTTGGTCTATCCTCTGGTAGCTGTATTTCCACTATCTCTTGGTAGGTGAAGATTACTTCCCGTTTTTTTATTTCTGAGTTACTTTGGCCAACAAGATGCTAGCAAATATGACACTAGCAGAGCCTTCAAACAATACTTGTGTAGCAAAGCTTGTCTTCTTGTCTTCTTTAGTTGCGACACCACAACTAAAGAGTCACTCATCTACCTGTCAAGACCTCAAAATGAGACAAACCAAATGTGCTGCCCCTGGCAATCCCACATCAATCAAGCAATATGATCACAATCAATCTGAGCAAGAAATAAATGCTTATAGTTATATGCCGCTGAGAGGGTGGCTGGCTGTTATGCAGCAAAAGCTGACTGCTATAATGTCTTCTCCTTCAAGTAAAAAATGTATGCTTGTACATATCTGTCTGTTCCACTCCCTCCCAGGATTAGACAGCTGTTGAAGAAGCAGTCACTTATTTATTTCCATTTTTACTAATCTTCTATTCTAACTCTCTTCAGAAAAGAACATGTCTTCAAATTAAAGTGTCATAGTCAAATATTTTACTGATTCTTAAGGCAAGTATTATGTAAGAAGGTGGGAGAGAATTATCTTTTCAGTATTACCTCACGAAATGCCGCCTTCTCCCTTCAAAGCAGTAAGATTTGTCACGATCACTGTTAATTTATTAAAGATAATTTTCAGTTCATATGATAGATCCTACAGATAGGTTAAGTGTACAAATACCTTTTATTGCAGGTAGTAAAGATTTTTCAAGGATTTTTCCTAATCTGGAATAAATGCTAAAATGCACTGACGGTTGGTATTTTTAAATGGCCTCCAGGTCAGGGTAACATTAAACAGCCAGTGTAAATGTCTGCAGCTCTGTCGTTTGCTTATGTCAGCACACAGCTCAATGTTTTCAAACTACTCAAAATTAATTATCAGCAGCATTTGGAATTTTAAGCTCAGTAGACCTGAAACAGAATTACATTTGGATAATACGTATTTGGATAATAAATAACATATTATGCAATAAAGTCCCAGAGAGGAGGGAACAAATACCAAAGTGGGAATCTATTTCTCATTTCTACTTCTGCTTGCCAATAATATTTCCTATCTTCACATTTCTTCTTTTGTCTTATAAAGTGAGATGGATATACTTCCATGTTACATGCATGCGAGCACACACATGCACCAGGATACACAGTATAACACACCTGGAGCATATATAAAATGATTCACTGGTCCTTGTAAATTTAATTCCATTTATATAACATCACAGAAAATACAGGCTTGAAGGCATCTGCCTTCTAGAACCAAAGAAGCTAGTGATTTTAAGAAAATAACGGCTTATTTTTCCATTTTAGGCTATACATAGTTAGAATTTGACCAGAAAACAAAACATCCCTCCCAGGTTTTGAATCAAGATCATGGTCTTCAAGAAAGACTGGATTTGCATATATTTAAATTAATGCCGAAAGAAATTCTTTTGGAGGGGGGAACATCCCCCAAGATCATGCATTTTTAAACTTTTGACAAAACTCAGGCGATCAACACTAAGAAACAATAACATTTTTACAAACCACTGATTGAAATATAACATTTCTTTTAATTACAAGTATAGGTAACATTTCATAATAAGCACTGGCAATACTTGGGACTCTGGCACCAACAAAATTCTCATTATCCTTATATTACAGTTCCAATCAAATATTCAAAATATTGGCTGGGATGTAGTTCTGTGTTAAAGCACTTGCCTAGCCTGTGCCAGGTCCTGGATATGACTCCCAGTACCACAAAATTAAAAATTATTTAAATCAAAATAATGTTTACTTAACACGTATATAGCTTATGTCTGAGGCAGGAAAACTGTTAAGTCTAAACCTAGCCTGGGGCAACTTAGCAAGACCCTATCTCAAAACTTAAATTTAAAAAAGTCTTTACTCATTACCTCATAATTGAAGTGTCCCACCACTAAATTTGGTTATTTAGTGTGTTGATAGAATGTGTTTTGTTTTGTTTGGTTTGGTTGTTTTGAGATAGGGTCTCACTATGCAGTTCAGACTGGCCTTAAACTCACTTTGTAGCCCAGGCTGGTGTTGACCTTGCAGCAACCCTCTTGCCTCAGCCTCCTGAGTGCTGGGATTACAAGTGCGCACCACACGCCTGACCAGAGGTGGATTTCATTGCAAACCCATGTACCTTATACATTTATTTATAACACTGATGACTTGTTTGTTATGCTTTGTATCTAAATGTTCCCCCACAGCTTCATGTGCTCATAGGCAGGACTTTTGGTAAGTGCCTGGATCATTGGTATGTGATCCTGAATTAGTCAGGTGATTGGTTCAGCACAGTGCTGAGTGTGGGTAACAGATTTACTGAAGAGGGAAGACCCACCCTGGATGTGGGTGGCACAAACCAATAGGCTCACAGCCTGGACAGAATAAAAAGGGAAAGAAGCAAGTAGTCTCCCAGCTTCCTGCCTGTCATGCCTTGGACTGTTACTCTTCTGCCATGCTGCTCTGCCTTGAAGCCAGCCAACTATGAACTGAAACCTCTAGAAACAATGAGCTAAAATGAATCTTTCATCCTTTAACCTGTGAGTGTTGGTTATTTTGTCCCACCAAGGAGAAAGTAGCTTAAGACAATACTGCATCCATATATCAGATCCTTCACTTTTCAGATGACTATCCTTATTCACTAAGGGACATCCAGAGTTCTCTTGGCAGGAACAAAGACAAGTACACTGAGGGGAGAGGAAATAGCCTATTTATATGTTAAACATATACACACACAAATATATATGGGGATACACCACACACACACACACACACACACACACACACACACGTCTGTAACAGTGAAATTTTAAAATGGTAATTATGATGAGGCATCTGTCTATTTGGCACCAACTAAAATCAGCAAGCAATAATTGTACAACAAGGGGGTATTTAGTGTGTGAGGTTTAGGACATTGTGCCAGAAAACCAAAAGCATCCAAGTTGTAAAACATTGTAATAAGCAGGTAATTCTAGGCCCAGCGTCCAAGTTTCTGCCCTAACCTGTTCCTTATGATTATGATTTTAAAACATACCAGTGTCAGCAGGTTCACGGTGAGTCAGACCTGAAATAATAAATGGCTTATTTTCCATCCTGATGGAGGAAATACATCATGGCTCATTGTGGCTCACTTAACTGAGGCTGTTTTTACAGGAAAATATAAAAATAACTAAGTCACTCTGCCTTACCATTTGTGTTTTTATTTTATTAACAAAGTCTTGTACTACAATCCACTCTGAAAAGAAAAAACATGCTTTCAATATACACTGGAAAAATGGACAGCTCAAAAACATCTGTAAGAAAAAATAATACACTCAGAAAATTATGTTTGTAACCAACAAACTCCCTGATTTGCCAAGACAATCAAATGCACTCACTTCATCAAGATAAAGTGCTGCATATTTAAATGGTCAACCACATGGTAATGCTATGAGGCAGTCAAAATCTTTTGCCACCACTTGTGAAGGTTGCCAAGTTTTATCAAATGATACATATTTATATACAACATATACACAACTACCCCAACCAAAAGTTACTACAAACTCTCAACTAGAAGTTAGAGTGGAAATTACATCTTCATCAAAAAGAAATGCTTGTCCAGTGGCATTTTTACTGCTCGTAGACTGTAAAACTCATAATTTTTTTGTCCTTTTATTTAAATACAATGCTACCTGGAGTTTTAGAAATCATTTCTGACACCACTTGAGAATAAAAACTTGTTACCCAAAATTGTGTACAGTGTTACATCAATACACTTAACTGTACAATACATTTACTGTAGCAGCAGTATACTTATTTAAACAAATTTAAGGTATCACTGCAGCCAATATCAGCAATCTATAATGTATGTTTTTAGGCTCTGACCAAAAAAGTTAGAATTAGGTAAGTTTCTTAGTGTATAATGCATTTCAAGACAAATCTATAAAGCTTCTGTGCATTTATTACACTGAAGGAATTCAGCAATGATCCCAATCCAACTCCTTGAAATAATGTTGAGGAAAAATTCTTCTAGCGGGCTCTCAACCCATTACATGCCCATTCCCTCCTCACCCCAGCATGAATGCCATACTAAGGAAAGAACACATGCAAATGCAAACAGTGTTTTAGTTCAGGGCAAGGGTTAAGAGCGCCAAGAATGAATGGGTTTTTTTTTTTTAAGTAGAAACTATACTGTCCCCTTAGTACTACTATCTCCTTCAGCCCATCAAGTACAAAATAAAAACTCTAAGAATTAGGGAGCTAGGTTTAACCTTTTTGTAGACTGTACCAGTCAGTCAGTAGGCTCTCTTACGCTTGGTAGCAAAGGTAGTGACTTAAACAGTTTCAGTCATCTATCTTCCATTCATTAGCTGTCACACTATGGAAATCATGAACACCTCAACAAAATCTGGGCTTCTCCAGCTCTCCTGACACACCTGTAGAGGAAAGCACATTAGACACTGTTATGGTTTATGTCGGTGGCCCCCAGGCCTCATGTATTTGCATTGTGCATTTGTGATTGGTTCATTGTCTAGCACTTGGATTGGTGGTGTCAGTGCTACACCCTCCCAGGGGGTGGAGCCAGGATGTGATGTAATGGCAGGAAGAAGGTGTGTCTCTCTCTGTCTTGCCAGTTTCTGCCTTGCTGTTTGCAGTCGCCATGAACTGCGCATGCCACCCTGCCTTGGAGCCAACTGAGTATGGACTGAAACCTCCAAAGAACTGTAAGAAATAAACCTTTCCTTTCCCAACTTTGGGCATCAGGTATTTTGTCTCAGTGATGAGTAAAAAGTAACTAAGACAGACACACAGCATGTGACACAAATATTAAAGGAATATGCTGCTTATGAGGGAGAAAGTTACAGTGAAATCAGGATGCCTCAGGCTTTCAACTTTAAGGAAGAAAATAAGAGACTGTATATGCATTACTGTATACAGACACACACATGCATCAATTAAGCCTAAAGAATTTTCTTTGAGAAGAAGGCCAGCCAGCATTAAGTTCTGTAGCCATGAAACTTAAAAATGCCAAGCATAGTATTTCCTTTTGTTTGAAGTCAATTTCCATTACTGGCCTATCAACTTATCTAGAATTTAATGACAACTCTTGAAAGAGGAAGTGACCTACAAACTTGACTCTCTCTGTCCCCAAACTGTTTTAAAACATCAGTAATACAAAGGGAAAGAACTTCTATTACTCTCAATTTTAAGGAGGCTGTGCAATGATCCCAAGTATCTGAACCTCAAGATCTGGACAAAATGGAACACTTAATGCATGCAGCGCTATTTCTCTGTCGTGCAATCTACAAGACAATAACCACAGCAAAGGCCAAAGGTCCTCTTTTGGGGGTGACCATGTATGCTGGAGGTCAGGATCTATGAGGAGAGGTAAAAAGCAGAGATAGAAATGTAAAGGTCTACAACCTCCTTCTTCCTCAGGTACATAAGGATATGACATATTTACATGTGGTTTGCAAGGGGCCTCCTCTCTTTATGATCTGCCTCTAAAACTCACCCCCAAATCTAAATCAATTTATATTTTCATTTTGGTGTTTTAAAGAAAGCTACCACACACAGAGGGATTTTAAATCTGAGAGTTTAATCATATCAAAGCCTGGAACTTCAAAGTTGCAGTTCTCACAGTAACAGCAACTTGGCTCTCATCTGCAAATTCAGAGCTGCTGTACATGGCAGTCTCTCTCACTCAGGAGCCTGACACAAGTGTGGGCAGTGTGGCCAAGTCACAGGCACTATCAATTTGAATTTCTGTACTCTCACTCCTCTGAGTTTAGCAGATGATTATGAGACATTAGCATCTGCAATGCTTAAAACAGGTCTCCACCAAGGGAAGTACATTCAGGTCATTTGAACCAACATGAATGAACAGGGGACACCCTGTACCACAGCTTCTCACTGACTGCCTGGCAGCCCCGCCTTTCCAGTTGTTCAGTCTCCCATTAGGATGCTGGAACAGCTTTCACTGAATCTGAAGTTGGACTCCCCATGATCTGGTACCATTACAATAGCTCATTTTTCTAAGGGGCCATGAAAAACTGTTAACAGGCAGAGAAGGAAGTAAATTAGGCCCCTCTCTGAAGATAAATGGAGAAAACTGTACCTAATCCTCATTTGAACTACTGTCAACTAGCTCCTCTATACTTTTGCCCTACTGAAAGCTGACTTTTCTCTAACTTGCAACACAGTAGTTTCCAGAGGTATTTTTAAGCAGTTTTAGTTTTTAGCTTCACTGGCTGCTCTGTTTCAGAAAGATGAACAAACACAATGAATGTGGAGACGAATGTTGGGAAAGTCCCAAGGAACTAGCTTGGTGTTGGTGGGCCTGTGAGGTTTCACCCCGTCAGGCCAAAAGGTCTAGACAGCCAAACTGTCTGCATGGTCCTCACTACCCCAGTTCCTCCAGTGGGTACATCCCTAAGACTGAATATACGTAACTATCAGGAAGAGTGTTGGCCATGAGCTTGCTCCTCCACTGCAGAAAGAGAAGAGAACCAACCCACCCCGTCCGAAACACGGTGCTGTAAATCAGGCTCAGGCCTGGTGGTACATGCCTGCAATCCTATACTGCAGGAGGCCAAGGCCAAAAGGCTGCAAAATTCAAGCCCATCCTGGGCAACCAAGTGATTTTGTAAGATCCTGTCTCAAATGAAAAAGGCTGGGGATGTAGCTCAAAGACAAAACAAACTCATGATATGTCAACATGATGGTACCACATTTAGTTCATCTAAAAATGCTTCCCAGGCATGGATACAGGCCTGTAATCCCAGTACTTGGTAGGCTGAGGCAGGAAGGTAACTGTGAGTTCAAATTTGAGGCCAGCCTGGGATACACAGTGAGCTCAAAATTATCTTGAGGCCAGGCGTGATAGCGCATGCCTGTGATCCCAGCACTCAGGAGGCTGAGTTAAGAGGATCACTGTAGGTTTGAGACCAGCCTAGGCTACAAAGTAAGCTCAAGGTCAGCCTGAACTGCACAGTGAGACCCTGTCTCAAAAAAAAAAACGGTAACCCAGAAAATGACCTATAAAACTCAAGGTCATTAGAGTTATGAAAGGCCCAAAATTATAGTTAGTGGCCATCTGTTTGCTAACAGAAACAATAAGGAACAGAAATGACATATTTTCAGATAAAAAGTTTTAGTACTAAGAACAAGCTAGAAGCTTCTTGTTACTACTGCCATCAGTGGAGCCAGGCTTGGCCCTGTAGCCAAGTGCAGGACCACAACAGCTGGCTTACGTGGCGGCTGACCTGACCTGTTGGATTTGAATGTGCAGGAAATCAAGCCAGTTATTTAATACGCTTTTTTACTCAGCTTCTCTTGGGAAAGTACCCCCTCCTCACTTGAAAGTCATGTTTTAAGTAACTGGGAGACTCATCTATACACAATATGAGATGACCCTAACACTCTAGAAGACACTGTATGGTGGAAAGGAAAAAAGCTGTTGCTACCAGTAAACCACTCCCAGTCACAGTCTGGTAGAGAATCACACAGTGACCTCAGAGGAGGGTGAAAAGTGCATTTATGCAACAATGAACAGTCGCCAAGCAGCTACTATGTCCTGAGTTCAAGGAATGAGTAAGACAGACAGAGGCGGTTCTCCTCAAGGTGTCTCTGTTCTGCAGCAGAGGAGACACACACAGCCAGGTGTGGTGGGACACGCCTGTAGTATCAGCACTCTGGGAGCCAAGGCAGAAATATCACAGGATCAGCCCAGCATGGGAAACTCAGCAAGACTCTGTCTTAAAATAAAGATTTTAAGAAGGGCTGAGAATGTACCTCAGTGTAAAGGCCTTGGGTTCAATCCTCAACACAAATACAAAAACACTCCACATGAAGTGAATGGCGACAAATGAAAAGAGGAGGATGAATGGGTGGATGGCACACACGGGATGCGGGAACCAGCCTAGGCTACAATTACCAACAGACCAGGCTATAATTACCAACAGAGCAGTCAGGAAAAATGCACTGAAAAGGTGACACCTGAGCAAGAAGTAAGGGGAAGGTCAGCTATGCAGAGTTCCAAGGAGAGGCGAAGGATGGTACCAAAGCCCAGGACAATGGGACAGGACGATGCTTGGCCAGAGAATCCACAGAGGAGGAAAATGAGGTCAGAGAAACAATACCAATGGAGACTGGAGAGCCTTGTGGGCCAACAGAGGCACGTTGAGTCCTTATGCTGTGGGAGCCAGGAAAAGAGGATCCCTCTGGCCCTGCTGAGAGCAGCGTACAACAAAACAGGGAAGCTACTCTGGAGACAGGGCCATCAACCAGGTGGGAAATCACAGTGGTGAGCAAGCAGGGGCACCTGTAGACGGGGTGAGAAGCAGGAAGTCATTATACTGCTTTCTTAGCGGCAGGCACATAACACAAAGGTGGTCCCATAAGATGACACACCAAGTGACTCTGCAGCAGTCCTAGCATGTGTTAAGTACATGCTGTTTCCACAAGGATGAAACTGCTTAAAGACACATTTCTCAGAACGTATCTCTGTTGTTCAGCTACTCATAACTGTACTTTGGTGGCAGAATTTGCCGATAAATTGAATGTAGGTAGAGGAAAAAAAGGGAAAATGTCTTCTTTTTGGAACACAGGGAAATGTTTTAATAACCTGGAATATTTACTCAAATAAAAAATGTTATCTGCAGCTGATGTAAGAATACTGCACACCCTGACACACAATAAAAAATAAAAAGCCAGGTGTGGTGGTGCATGCCTATAATTCTAGCACTCAGGAGGCTGAGGCCGTACGGGCAAGCTCAGTCTGAGCTACAGTGAAACCCTGTCTCAAAAAAATAAAAAATAAATAAAAACCAAAGCATGCTGCAGCAGAGGAGTTAATACTTACAGGACTATGAAAAAGAAGTGAAAAACCTAACAAAAAGAACCAAAGCAGGTACCTCTAGGAAGTTTTATGCAGGAAAGGAATCTTAAGGATGCCACTGTCAAGGTGACAGTAATCATTGTGTATCACAATACAGAGAGAGAGAAGGTGAGAGAGAGGGAGGGAGGGGGAGGGAAAAAGAGAATAAGAATGCAGGTATAATGAAAACATAGGAAAAAATGATTTAAAATGAAGAGGCAAGAAAAGACAAAATACACA
Organism: Dolichotis patagonum; assembly: GCA_004027295.1. NCBI lineage: Eukaryota > Metazoa > Chordata > Mammalia > Rodentia > Caviidae > Dolichotis > Dolichotis patagonum. The sequence goes on along the minus strand of PVJX010020173.1, from coordinate 265 downwards.
TACGGAATGTCAGTAAGTCTACCAGTGAATCCACAAGAAGGACTACAGTACTAGAAATGAGGGGACAAACCAGGCCAAGCAATTTTTATTTATTGCAGGAAACAGTGTTAGACACTCACACAGAAGAACAAAACTAGCAGAGAGCTAAGGGCTGTGTTTCTGTGGTTATGACAGAACTGGGGAGGGAAGCGAGGTGCAAAGAGCTATGGCAGGAAAAGAGCATAATGAAACCAAGACCTGAAGCAGACCCAAGCAATGAGAATAA
>PVJX010020172.1:0-33738 GCA_004027295.1 Dolichotis patagonum | reverse complement strand
GATCTTGGTCATGGTGCTCACAGCAGTGCTGGTTGTCTGCAGAGATGGTGCTTCACGGTAAGTTAATCATCATTTCAACTTGTAAAAGTAATGGGCTGGTTTACTTCTTTCGCTGTTCCCCTCATAGAACTCTTTCTAGAAGTCCAGACCCGTAAGATCCTTCTAATTATGGCACATGATTATTTTATACCCAGCAGTAACAACCAAGACACTCCCCGAGTGGCCCGACGGGCAGCTCATTGGCACGGGCAAGTCTGCCGGTGCCATCCTGATTGCTTCTCTGACGGTGGCCCCAGCTCCTCAAGGAGTCTCAGGGTGGGTCGACCCTTTACTGTGACGACTCCAAGCTTGCTTGTCTTTTTCAGAACCACACGGCACAGAAATGAAACTGACATGCAGCACAGGCTCATACATGTGGTAATGGGCACTTTATGGCTGAGGAGTCTTCAGGAAGGGCGTTCGCTGCAAGTGTGTGCACCATGCTGATTCCCGTTTTATTCCTCTCGTGCTAAATGCTGGTCATCATCAGCTCTCTGTCTACCACGCTCTGAAGACAGGGTCTGGGTTGTCCCAGGACCCTGCCCTCCCCTTCCGCAGCACTGTGCCTGGTGTGGGGAACAGGAGGGTCTCCACTCTGGCAGGGGCCCTCAGCTAGGGCTGGGTCCTGTGGCTCACGCACTGTTGGGGCAGGACTCTGCACACGCGGTGGAGATGACAGCGAGTGTGTGCGTGACCATAGGACTTAGCTTGCTTGCTGCCACAGTGAGGGCATGTCCCAGAGGTGGCTGACATGCTGTGGTCAGATGGGCACAGACGCCTGGCCACTGCTGGAAGGCAGGAGTCTCCCGTCTTGTTTAGCAGCTCCGTGGTGCTGCCAGGGCCCAAGCCTTCCCTCCGTCAGCTCTGCCCACTGGCCAGGTGGGACACCGTGTTTCAAGGCTGTCCCAGCAGCTCCTGGGCTCACAGGCCTGCTGCTCAGCGCTCAGGCGACAATGGTCCATCCCTCCTGACCACCATCTACGTGCGGTGCAAATCTTCCCACCAGCCTAGGGCAGGGTTTTCCCCTAGTGCCGAGAGCTAAGTGGACCCCACACCTGCTCTGAGCTTGTGAAGCCAGCGAGGCCAGCACCCTGCTCTTGTTCACTGCAGCGTGGCCTCAGGGCTTTGGTGACGCCTGAGGGTAAGAGCCGGGCACTCTGGCTACAGTGTCTGCAGGACCAAGTCCTGGCTCTGGGACTTCATGAGCTTGGTTAGCTTGGGTCTGGTGAAGCTTTCGGGAAGCGCCCAGACTCTGGGACCCGCTGAAGAGCCGAGGTCCTGCTCCTGCATGCACCGGTGCAGTGGGAGAGACTGAGAAGCCCGGGGACCCCAGGTTAGCCAATGGGGTCCCTGCCACGTGTGGGCTCTGCACCTCCAGACTCAGCCAGCAGCCCACTCCCAGCTGTGCCCCTGACTCTCCAACAGCTGGGGACAGGGGGTCCCTGAGATACTCAGGCACCGCCCTGTGGACCGGTGTCTTCCACTGCTTTACAGAGCAATGTCTTTCCTGGCGGGCTCCCTCTTCTGTTTTCCTGGATGTGTTCTTTCTCCCTGAGCCATCGGCCATGGCCACAGCCCCCATCTCCCTCTGCACCCTCAGCGTGTGGTTGCCCTGGCTCCTGCATCTTCCCTGGAAATACCTGAGCTCAGCCCTGTGTCACAGCTGGGGATCAGTGGAGCACTGTGCCTGTGCCTCCCCACCAGTCTCTTGGTGGCTTCGGCCTCCTTGACTCTCAGTCCTCCCAGCCTCATCTCGGCTGTGCCTGCAGTTGGCCTGTGACATCTGGGTCTGCGCGGAAGATGCACAGACTCCCTCTCCTTATCCCATGAGCAACATAGCAGCTGTGGGCAGCATTTGCATACATTAGGTATCAGGAGTGGGGGTGATGTAAACAACAGGGGGAGGTGGGAGGTTCCACACAGACATCCCAGCATTGTGCAGAGCGGTGTACATCATGGATTCTGGTACCTGACAGAGGTCCCTGCGGATTCTCAGGGAGGGCTGTGGGGATTCCTGCCCTGGTATGGTTCTTCAGGCACTCTGACGGCCTCTGTGCTATACAGAGGCTGCCTCTGCCTGGCCCTCTCATGCTGAGCCTTCCTGAGTGATCTCCTCTGTAGTTACTCTCCACCAAGTTTCCTGTCCTACTTGGGAGGACTTAGAAACAACCTTAATGGTAAATGGCCCAGGATGCAGACCCCAACTTTACCCACTGCCCTGTGTCCTCATGGGGCATCCCCAGCTGGGATAACGCACAGGATGTCTTGGTCATCTTGACCTCAGACCTGACCCTTCAGACGAAAGGCAAAAACTGCCCACCTACGTCTGAGGCTCATGCTGGAGGCAGTTTCTGTCTCTTTCCGTCCTTTCATAGCCTATCACAAGTATTGTGGGTGCCACCTCCAGTAACTCTCTCTGACCCCGATATTTGTCTATTTTTTTAACTCTGAGATAGTTCTAACTTACTTCCTAAATTACCAGCCCTTGCCTGGAACCCAAACTCTCCTGCCTCAGCCTCCTGGAGTACTGGGGTTATGGGCACTCTCCACCGTGGCCAATTCCCCATCCTACTTCTCCACTTGAATCTTTTAGCCAAAAGGCTGAGAAGTGATGGCCTGGTCCCAGTTACCTGCCCCCTGGACTAATGTGTGAGTATCTTATTTATTTACTCTTTGCTGAGACAAACTGACACCCACAAGTCGGGGGTGGGGGGTTATTGTAGCTGACAGGTTGAATCGGTTTCAGTCCTTCCTCAGCTGGCTCCCAGCAGGACAGCAAGGCAGAGGAACATCAGAGAGGAGAATCAGTCCACGGTAGAGCAGGCAGGAAGCTGGGACCTCCCTTTCCCTTTTATCCCCTCCGGACTGCAAGCCTAGTGGTCAGTGCACCCACACCCAGGTGGCCGTTCCCATCACCCACACCCAGACTACACTAACCTGTCTGTGGACGAATTTAACTACCACACAGGGTCATGCTTGTGTCGAGATGTACCCCGAAGCCTCATGGGGTCATAACTGGGGCTCTGCGGAGGTGGCTGGATCAGGGCGTGACGCTGGGACTGAGGGTGTATGGTTACTAAACCAGGCCATTGATTAGCTCGGCCCAGTTCTGTGTGGGGTTAAGGGTGCCCACCCTAATGCTGTGTGGCCTGGATAACTAATGACAGAAGGAGGCTCCCTGCCTGTCTCGTCACTGGTAGCCGGCTGGCCTGATGCCTCCACCTGCCCTTTTTGCATGGGCCGGTTTTCCTCTGTAACGTGCTCTGCCCTGCGCTCTGCCTTGGAGCCAGCCAGCCGTGAGTTAGGACCTCTGCAAACTGCACAGATCACCCCTTCCTGCTGTAACTTCGGGTGGGGTATTTTGTCTCAGCAATGAGAAAAGTAACTAAAACATATGCCCTGAACCCCAGCGTCACACCTCCTAGATCCAGCCTGCCCTCAAAGTCTCACCTAGGAGCACACGATCTTCTGGGGGGCCATCTAGGTACAACCCACCACACCCGCCATTTCTCACCTCCATTGTGGGAAAGCATTACCTTTGGCGGTCACTAGCTCAGGAGTAAAGGCAGCACATAGGGAGCTCCTGGTAAAGACAGAAGAGCAGAATGTTCTGACCCCCACTCTGCCAGCACAGGTGACAGGGCCAGGGGTCCCTCCACCTGCAGGTGCCGCATTGAGACCCAGCAGGTCCTGGCTGCCTGCCCTGCGGTTCCAAGCTGAAGGCCATCTGGGCCCAGCCACATGTCTGCTGCCCGTCAGTCTGAAGCTGAGTGAGCCGGGTGCGCGGGTGGCCTAGCAGGTGTGGTTCCCAGTGCACCTGGGTTGGTAGCGCTAAGGGAGCAGTGGTCAGTAAGGCCGTCTCCTATCTGGGGCCCCGCTGTTGGTGCTCTGGGCCTGGGGGCTCAAGCTCGGGGTCAGCCAGGACGTGGGCATGGCCTTCGTGGCCCTGGCTGGAGAGGCCGTGAAGCTGGAGGCTGCTGTCAGGACTGCGATCTTCCTGCAAAGCTGAGGCTGTGCTAATTCTGTGGGTTGTTTCTGCTCTTACTGATGGCCCCTCAGGTCTCTGGGGCACCTGAGACCCACTGTCTCCTCCCCGGTCCCCTCGGGCTCTCTGACCTTTGGTATCTTGCATCCTTTGGGCTCTTCTCAGTCTTCCTAAGGAGAGGCCCCAAGGAGAGGCTTTATCACTGCCTGTGGCTCTGCCTGGGCTGGGCCGGGCGGGCTCTGAGTAGCCTGTGTGCTATGCAGGGTCCGGGCTCAGTTTGCACTGGAGTCTGGGTAATAGGGCCATGGCCTCCTCCAGGTTGGCCGGCCAGAGCTCTCTCCAGTCCCATTATTAACACAAACAGCAGGCTTTACTTTTCCCCAGGAAGGGTAGCATTAATAGGCAGAGTTGAAAGGTGTGATTGGGTCCAGCAGCCCTGGCAGCCAGAGGAAAATGAGTCCCCTCTATTCAGATGTGCCGCGTGTCCCCTGGACATGCCCAAGGCTGTTCTGTCTGGCTTTCATGGTGACTGATGTTATCTGGATCCGGGTGAGGGAAGGAAGTGGCACCCGAGGTCAAAAGGAGCGAAGGGGGGGGGTGGAAATTGATTTTTCCATCGAAAATGTCATTGTTGCATTGATAACAGACCACGGGGAGGTTGTCAGGCAGTGCGCGCTCGTGTGCCTTTCGGTCCACCTGATTCCTTGAGCTTTCCCCGCTTACGAATGTAAAGATCAGGATTAATAGGCAGCTAAACAAATTTTTATGAAACTGGGTTCTTGTAGCTGTGAATGGGTAATTGATGCGGTTTATCATTATGATCTTGGCAGAAATAAATCGTAAGGGAGGTAAACACTAGTGAGAAGAGTCCTGACAGCAAAGCAGCTCGTGGAACCAGCAGGACCAGCCAAGCCTGGGTGCTCTGGTTCTCGGGAGGTGAGAGATTTCCCCATGGTCCTGGGCAGAGGCCGCCCCTTCCTCGGAGGGAAAATCCCGGGGACACTCAGCGGCGTTTCTGAGGTTGCTGTGCTGGGGTAGGCTCAGGGCTGGGATGTGTTGGAGCCATGTTCACACCCGTAGCAGGAACTTCGTGTTTATTTAGGATATTCAGGAGGAGATGACGGCAATCACAGGGCCAGGGTGTCCCTCTCTGCCCCTGCAATGGGCACTTCCGACTTCAGAGTCTGCGTCTCTTGACTGGGCTGCTGGCAGAGATGTCTGCGTGGGCTTCAGCTTCCTGCTTTCGCTGTCCTGGACGTTGCAGTGGATGACCAGGGAGAGGAGCACAGACCTCTGGGCCTCTTTGCCCCTTAGAGGGCAGACGGCGAGGCCCTGGGTCTTGTTCTTAGATCGTGTGCTGGGGCCCGGGGTCGGGAGCCTGGAAGGCTGCTTGCTTCTCCCAGCCCATCTCCGCTTGCCTGTGTTTTAAGGCAGTGTTACAAGCTGCCCGAGCAGTGCTCATTCCCCCCAACATGACAGACTGCTCCATTTTGTCATGAAGTGTGAGTTCGCCTCACCCAAAGTAGCCCCGAGTTATTGCTAGTAAAGACCAGATTGTGGAAGATACTTCCATTCTGTGCCAGCCCAGAGTCACAGCCACCAGAGCCACACCTTGGGTGGGGACCCCGAGTCCTGGCCGCCCGGCCTTGTGCTGGGTTTCATGCCAGCGCTGGAATGGGCGGCCCCTGTCCCTGTCTGAGCTGCACTAGGCTAGGACAACGGCAAGGGACGATCTGCTCAGAGCCTAACTGCCATCGGGCAGGTGGACTTTCTGAAAAGCATCAAGTGGAAGTAATCAAGCAATTCGCTCAGCCAGCGTTAGAAAATAAGGCCTGCGCGTGGCCCCCATCTGCCCGCCACGCACTCAGGCATTGGATGCGGAGGACCGCGGACCGCAGCGTCGGCCACCGCTGCGCTTCCCAGTTTCCGTTCGTTCCTGAACGGCCCAGGGGTTTACAGCAAAGGCTGCAAATCAGCCTTGTGCACAGCGTCAGGGGCACGGAGAGCAGCTGCACCGGCTTCGTACAGGGCCTAGAGGGGAAAGCAAGGTCGGGCCGGAAAAGGAGAGGCCTTTTGGGCTCTGCCCATGAGTTAGGGCTGCAAGGCCGAGGCGGGAGCCGCTCCCTAAGACTCCAGACAGGCAGGCTGAGGCTCAGAAGTCAGGACCAAGCACTGAGCTCTGTGGGCTGCAGGTAGGGGGAGGGGCCGTGAGGCATAACCCTTCGAGCCCGAGGGACCCCGCCCCGTGGAGCTTTTAACCGGCTCCATCCTCAGGCTGTGGACTGAGCTGTGACCTCACCCTGTGCACGACTCAGGCCCTCTCCCCAGCCTCGGAAGATCAGCATATACGGAAAAGGGGCCGCAGACGGGGGTGAAGTTGACTTGGGGCTGTAGGGGCTGCTGATCTACGGTGACCGGTGTCCTTATATAGGCAGAGACCAGGACACAACACATGCGGACAGCAGACCATGCAGAGACCCTGGAGGAGGTGGCATCCACAGCCCCAGAGAGGCCTCGGCAGGGAGTAACGTGCTGCCTGATCCTGGACTTCTGCCTGCAGCGCCCCGGACAGTGACTTCCTGCTGCTGGAGCCCCCATCTGGGGTCAGGGGGCAGCCTGGACAGAGCCACTTCAGGCTCTTTTCAAGTGCAGGCCCCCGGGCCCAGGTCACCATCAAGACCCAGCAGGCTGGAGCTCGTCCACCAGGAGGCACGGGGATCCTAAGAAGCCGAGTGGAAACCTGGGAGCCTCAGGGGCCTGCAGTACAGTTCCGGTAGAAACCAAAGTCCAGGACGACTTTCCTGCCATGCAGTGGCAGTGGCAAGTCACTGAGAGACCCTGGGGTGACCCTGGGGTATAAGAGGAGGAGTGTGTTTTTTCATGTCCCTGACACTGTAGAGTCTCCATCTAGACCCCAAGTGACACGCACCCCTGTGGGGCCTGGGGCCCGTGCAAGGGCAGAGCACTTGTCTCCCCCTAACTGTGTGATGACCCCTTGCGCCTGGGGCAATGGTGCTACCAAAGGAGGCCCACCCTGAGGGAGGCCACTGGGTCCTGTGGCGGCACCTTGTCACGGGCTTTGGGCCCTTGCATTGTCTCAGAGAGGCCCTGTCGCTCCTCTCACCCAAGGACATGGGTCACCTCTGTGGACCCCAGGGTGGACTGCCTGGCCTGCCTCGTCACTGTTTCAGACATCACGGTTGGGTGGTCCATGAAATGGATCTGTCCAGTGTGCAGTCCAGGTTCTGGGAAGAGCCGCCACCGCGGGCAGCGTCCGGGACACAGAGGAGGAGTGCACAGGAGGCAGGAGGGGTGAGCTCACTCAGAGCACCTCCCTGGCACTGTGACCCCCGTATGTCCCCGAGGGCACAGCCTCAGTCCCTGAGCACCCAGCCCGCCCCCACCACACTGCTGTGCTGAGGGCGAAGCCACAGCTGGGTGGGACATTCATTCCATGCTGTGCCACCCTCGCCAGCCACCAAATCTGTAGGAGCTTGGTGTTGGGCTTAGTCCTTGGACCCGTGGATGGACAGTTCCTGTAGTTTCTGAGCCCCTCAGTGATGGCAGGTTGTCACAGCAGCTCAGTCAGAAAGACGGGGCTGGGGCCGATGGCTCGGGGTGAGATGTGCGTGGTCAGAATAATTTAGGAGGTCTTCATGCAAACTGTGGACTCTGGGTAGTAGGGACTTGTCCGCGCAGGTGGCTGGGGGGTCATGGAATCTGCAGGTGGGCAGGGTGGGCATAGAAACTGCACTTCCAATCAGTCCTGGGGCCCTAACACCGCTCTAAAAAATGAAGCCTAGTGGAATACGAGCGACCACACCGGAGTGGAGCGTGTGCCCGCCGCCGGGCTGGCCTCCGCCTTGGCTGCTGGCCTTGGGCTCCGTGCTCTCTCTGCTTCCCTTTCAGGTCTGCTCCCGGCCACTGAACTGCAGATCTGTCCGTCACGTGTCCAGACAGATGTGGCTCCGCTTCCGGAATGCTGATCGGCGGCCGCCCGCCCTTCACAGGCGCCTACCTTTGGTCTGCAGCAGAAGAGAGACGGCTCTGATCTCCACATTGCGCACTTTTATTTACCTTATCTGTAATGTAATTAATAGATGAGTGCGCGCAGATCAAGGCCCTTTCAAAGGGAATGAGACCGCCTCGTGCGGAACTGGCTCTTTTGAGTCAGTCCTGGGCCCTATCAAAGTCGGAGTGATCACGTCATGTAAATCCTGGTGTTCCCAATCGGTATCTTTTAACCTGTGCGCACCGTTGTTAAAACGCTGCAGTTCAAAGGCATCTCGGGCTGCTCTCGTTTGTGTTACAGAATTATGTGCTATCTGGCCAGCAGCCTTCTCTGGTTTCTTACAATTCATATGGAGGCTGGTGATGAAGCATCGGAGGGGACCACGGTGGGGACCACTCTCCCTTGAAGAGTCCATTTCAAGGGTCAGGATGGACTCGGACTCTGAGCTTTCTGGCCAAAGGGTCGGGGCTTCACCAGCGTCTCAGCTCATGCATTTCCCCTGCCTTTGCTTTGAGCAAATAAAACGGTTTTACACACTTTGGTTTCATAAACGGCACTGTTCCTCTTGTGAGTCTGTCTTGCCTCAGCCGAGCACATGACCTCACTAGTGTCACTGCGTTCGCTGTCCTGTGTCTCAGGGCCTCTGTCCTGATGCTCCACTGCCCTTGGCCCTGGCTGCCACAGAGGAGGCTGGACAAGGCTGGAGGGTGAGCGGAGCCCCAGAGAGGCCCACACCTCCCTGGGCATCGGGCTGGTGAGCATGTGGGAGGGCACCACAGCCCAGGACCTGCGTGGGGACAAGCCCAGGACCAGGCGTTCCCTCTTGAGCCTTGTTTCTGCCCTGTAGAGTGGAGAGCTCTAGAGGGAGGGTCCGCTGCCTTTCCTTTAGTACGCATTTGAGACACGTACCCCGTACATTTGTTGGGGGAAACCAGTACAGCTGGTTTCACGTCCTGCTTTCTAACCCGTTACCCTTTCCCATCTCCCAGTGTCTGCCTGTTTTCCGCCATCTCTCCTTTCTTTTGCTCTTTAGTTGTCTTTCAGGCTTCTCATGCCAGAGAAACCCTGCGATGTTTGACTTTTGTGTCTGACATTCTGACAATCAGCACGTAGAATCCTCAGAAAACTAGACACTGCTGAGCGCCAATGTCCCCCAGGGTGCATCCTGAAGGAGTCCAGTCGCCTCTCACAGAGATGCCCGTGCAAGGCTCACAGCTGTGCTGCCCCCAGGCACTAAGCCGTGGGACCAGCCTGGGTGCCCATCACCCCGGGAACGCACAAAGGCAACGTGGCACCTCGAGTCCCCACTCCGGAAGAACAGCCGGAAGCCAGAAGCTCGTGTGAGGCCCACAAAGTGAGTCTGACCCACCTTCGTTGCAATGTGCGCGGCTGTGCAGAGGAGCATTACTCAGCCACAAAGAAGAAAGGCAAATGGACAGAGCTGGGGACTGCAGTGCCAAGGCCCACTTCTTGAGGGCTCCTCCGTCCCTGTCGCTGTGCAGTGCCCCTGCCCCTGGGCTGGCCTATCTGACTACTGTCCTTCCTGGGTGTCACCCTTTCTATTCCTGGAGGATGGGGGTGTAATTCTGGGCCTGCACCTTTTCCCTGGAACCTCACTAGTCCTTTTCCCCAGCTCCGAGCCCCGGGCCTGCACTCAGCTCCCTGAGGGCTCCAGGAGGGTCTGCCTGAGCCTCCTCTGCCTCTGGTGGCCCCAGGTGGCCCTGCTGTGGCCACCCCCACCCCCGCTTCTCTGCCAGCTCCTTCCTGCTCCTCAGAGCAGCGTTTCCACCTGCATCACAGTGTCCTTGCCCATGGGACCACATAGGATGGTGCTCGGCCGAATCCTGGTGATGTCCTGGAGTCTTCACCTTGCTTCTACCTGCAGTGGTCTTTTTCCCAACACTCACAGATCCCAAGGTGTCGGGTGCCTTCCTGGGGATGCCCCAGAAGCGACCAGAAACCACGATGCAGGTGCTGTTTCCCATGGCTTTGGTCTCGGAGCCCAGCGGAGGTGCTGTCCACAAGCTCTCAGGAACTGCACCTGGGGGGCTCCCTCTGTCCCCACCTGACTCCAGGGCACTGAAGTACTAAAGTCAGGTGCCAGCCTAGACTGGGCCCAGGGCTGCAGGAGGAGAGCTGGCGCCTGGTCAGTGCCTTCGTAGAGCCACCCTGTCCCCTGCTCAGTGGCAGGTGTCCCTTTGTCCAAAGTCTCCCCTGGACTGGCGTGGATTTTGGTGGAGGGTTGAGCCTGCTCCCCCTCCCACCCACCCTGCTGTGGGCGACTGGCTGACCCCAGGGTATCCTTGGCGCTGCAGGTGAGGAACTGTCACATATTCCTTTCACAGAGGTCCTGTGACAGCTGCTGCACAGGGGTCTGTAAGGCGGGGGTTCCTGATCTTTTTTTCCTGCTAAAACCCTGACTCCCTCTCCCCTCCCAGTAATCCCAGTGCCTCCGTGGTGGGAGGTTCGATTTAGCTAAACCCCATCATTGTCATCTCTGGGGAGAGACTCTCACACCCTGGTCGCCTGGCAGCTCCCAGACACGGTTCCCATGGGGCTCCGTTTGGAAAACCGGATGTGGAGGTTCTGTTTGCTGCCCCGTTGCGCCCGAAGGTCTGTGACATAACCAGGGCTGCTCATGAAGAAAGCCCAGGGCCTGCTCTGGGCGGCTGTGGAGGTTGAGCCAGCAATGTGGTGTCGGCCAGCTGCGGTGGACAGAGGAGGGGCCCAGGTCCATTCAGCGCACCTCCTAGGCACCAGGCCTGGGAAACTCACTGTGGTCCTGGTCCTAGGAAAGGGATTTGGTCCCAGGCCTCGAGCTCGTCCCATCTGCAGGAACCAGGGATAAAAAGGGAAGGAGGGACAGCAAGGTGACTGGGGGCCCAGGGGTCCCTGACCTGGGCTTCCCAGGCCAGACAGAACCAGCTCTGACTCCGAGCCAGCAGAGCCGGGTGGGTGTGCTGGGGGATGAACAAAGAGGGATAGAAAGGTGGAGGGCGAGGAACTCGAGCCCAGTGGGCAGCCGAGGGGTGTGCAGGCCTCCGTCCCGGGTCCTGCTGCCCCTCCTTCTCCAGCCAGCCTGCCAAGGGTGTGCAAGTCTTGCACAAGAGGGACTCAAATGAAGATGGTGGGATTTGGAGGGCTGCTTCTGAGTGGCAGCCTGTGGCTGAGATAACTCGGCCGTGCGGTGCCGACCCGTGATGCCGTCAGTTTCCTCCAGGCTGGATCAGGGAGACACAGCCTCCACCCTGGGAACCTCTGGCCCAGCCTGGCTGTGTCCAGGAGCCTCTGCTGGACAGGGCCCAAGGCTGTGGTGGGACCCCTGGCTCTGGGGTGGGGGCACCTGGGAGGATTTGGGGGGCGGGTGCAGGGCATCGGGGGTCTTGGACCCTGTGGCAGACAGCATGTGAGACAAACACTGATTGTCACAGGTTGTCACCCAGGTGGCCGGACACCTGAATCATTAAGCCCAACACAGGAATAGCCCCCAACAACCACCAAGTACCCTTGCCCTCAGGACGGCAGAACCTGTCCCTTCTCCGGCAGTGGGCAATGAGGCCCAGGGACCACCAGGAGCCGGGAGAGCACCACAGTGATCCCTGACCTGCAGCGTGGGCTGGGAGGAGAGGAGCTCGCTGGCCTCCGTGTGCTTTGCATCAAAAATCAGCGCCCTTACTACCTCGAGGTGCTGAGAGACAGATGTGGGCAGAGACACCGCTTTCTCCACTCTTCGCCAAACACCTTTAACGGGCTGTGGGGTCCTCTAAAGGCCCTGCCTGGGGGCTGAACCCCCTCAGATGTGGTCCAGAAACCACCTTGGCTTCTGTGTGAGGAAGGCGCCCAACAGGAGCCCTCCGGCGAGAAGCATCGCCCGCCTGCTTTCTCCCTGGCGATTAGGCTTGGGCCTTCCTGCGTGTCCCTCCTTGTGATCTGGGGCTGCAGCATCAACCCTGGCCTGGCGGCATCAGCCCTGATCCAAGGACAGGCAGTGCTCAGGGAGGGTGGCTCTCCTCTCCCCGGGAGGCAGGTACTCTGTGTGCATAGCCAGGGCCACCGACCTGCGGTCACTGAGTCCCAGCTGGGGTTCCTCTGTCCCTGCAATCCCTAGGTGCGATCAGAGCTGGGGAAATGCAGTCCATTCATTCACGCATGAATGCACCTATGGAGCCAGCCTGGGAGACCTCCTGCAAGATAAAACTGGAAGGAGAGGGCGTTCTGGTTCATGAAGCTGGGAAAGGAGTTTCTCATTGTGTCACCTTGGCCATTCATAAAGGTTGACCAACATATACTGTGTGCATTTACATTACAACTTCAGTGTAGTAAAAGACACATTACCACGAATCCCTCTCAACCCCTCCCCCTGCTGTGAACACACTGGTCCCATCATCCTGGCCGCTTTCTGCAGCAGCGCTGGAGGCCTCTTTGCTGGTTTTCAAGGCGTGATAAACGCAGTCTGCGGCCGAGCGCTGTCTAAAGGGAAGGCAGGCTGGAGAAACGTGCTGGGGCCCTCCGCCGTGTTCACCTGCTCCCGCCCCGTATGACTTCTGGTCCCTCGCCAAAGTCAAAATAATCAAAGAAAGGAGCTGTTCTGAATCCATTCAGGACACTGAGAAGTCAGGACCCTGAAGACACCCACATCCCAGCTTCCCTGAACTCCGACTCCTTGCTGTGCTTGTTGTTCTGGGGAACAGGGAGGGTCCAGGACCAGACTTCAAGGTGAAGACCCACTGGGCCACTGCACTGCTGCCACCGTCCTAGGAAACAGGGCTCTCGTGGTGCCAGGATGCCAGCCAGCGGCGTGGCTAGTCCTGAGTTAGTGGGGATTTGTCCCCTTTGGGGCGGTACACTTTCTCCTGTCTGTGCAGGCCGGGGGCCTTTGGACCATCCTCAGTGGCATCCGTGCGTGTGGGTAGCCAAGAAGCCAAGGCTGCCATCTTAGTCCGCCCTACAGGCTCAGATCAGACCCCCGGCCATGGTGGGTTGGTGAGTTGTCATTGGTCTTGGTTCCTGCTGCCTCAGTTACTCAGCAGATGGCGTGTGGCACACTGCTGTCCCCATCCCCACCCTGTCATAGCCTTGCAAAGCTGTGACACTGGCTCCAGGGGCACCCAGCCTGCTGCTCTGTGTGCGGTCCAGCGCCAACTCTGCCCTGCAGTCCACGGGCTCCCTTGGATTGTGCAGGGTGTTGCAGTAGCCGCCTGCTCCTCACACAGGGGAGGCACAGTGTGGCATGTTCAGGAGCACCTGCCGTCCCGCCTGTGGACACCTCGTCCACCTGCAGCAAGTCGGCCCCGGAAGTTGGAGCGGGGAGGAGGCTGTCCAGACGAGCACATCTGCAGCCCTGACGCCTGCTTTGCCTGTCAGGCAGCTCTGGAAGAAGCTGGTTAAGTGTTTGTGTCTGGCCTGCTCCGTGTCAGACTGGTTAGCTGGGCTGGCACTGGGGAACCGGGGACAAAGCACGGTGTTGTGGGATTGTGGGCTGGAAACTGGACAGAGATACAGTGTGTCTTATTTTTCTCTTGAATGTATTCTAATTTCTGCACCAAATCCTAACACATTTTGGGGACAGTCACACAATCCCAAGTAAACATTAAAATCATGCGGTGTTATTCTGGGAGTGAAAATTGAAAAGCACTGCTAGGTTGCCCAGTCTTAGTCATTATATTTTTATGACTTTGGTTACCGTTGACCTATAAAAAGCAGTAAATAACTGTTAAAAGCAGAGTCATTTGCTCAAAAATATTTTATGAGCTTAATTTTTGGAAAGGTTGAAATTTCCAGTGGGCGTTTTCACCCTGCGTGTGCATGGAAACTGTGTTTTGTGCGGTTCTGCTTGTCCACCCGCCCCGCACTGCGGGGTTCTTGGTTCTGAAGGTGTGTCATATTTCCCTGTGTTTTCTGGGGGAAACCACAGCTGTATTTTGGGCCCCAGCGCTTTCTCTTGGTGGTTACACCTAAATATAAATCCTCACAGTAAGCCAGAGGCCCCCACCTGGCGGCACTGGCTGCGGTTCACTCTCAGAGTCCAGGCAGCTCGTGGTGAGCTGCTCCCCGCAGACCCCCTGCCGCTCCAGGGTCTAAGTGGACTTACGCAGCAAGGAGGAGACACTTTTAAAATGTTTTGATTAGTCCCTGTTGGCTTGGTGGGATTCATCTTGGGGAGTTAGTGCGCGCACAGCACATCTCCACTCTTCTTCCTCTTTCCCCACCTTCCCCTCCCTCCGGCTCCAGACCCCTTCCCCATTTGCAAACCATCTGTCTCCCCGATTCCTGTTGGGAACCTATTATTTTTACTTTTTGGAAATTATTTATGCATTGGGTCTCTCATGTAAGAGAAGTTGTGCGGTATTTTTGCTTGTGGGTCTGATTTATTTCACTTACAGTTATGGTCTCGAGGTGCATTCATTTTCCTACAAATGACTTGAGGCCATCTTCTTTATGGTGCAGCAGTACTCCACTGTATGTAAATACCATCTTTCTTTATCCACTCTTCTATTGATGGACATATAGCTCGCTTCCAAGATTTAGCTATTATGGTCGTGCTGCTCTAAACATGGGTATGCATGGATACTGTAATATGATGTCTTTAGCACTTTTGGAAGGTACCTAGAAGGGAACTCTGGGTTGACTGGTCTATCTAGCTCTAGATTTTAGCAGTCTCCATGCTGATTTCTGTAGTGGTTGTACCAGTTTGCATTCCCACCAGCACTATAGAAGTGTCTCCTGCACCCCAAGCAAATAGGTACTTGAAGGTCAAGGTTAGCCTTTGTATAGATGGTGGGGCATTAAGCACAAAGTGGGGGAAGAGGATTGGGGTCCCGGGTCACTCATGAGCTGCTGGTGCGAGGTAGTTATCTGTTCCCAGTTCCCAGGCATTCTATGCGGGCGAGCGCCACGCAAGCCTGGGGTCAGCAGGTAGCCAGGACGGTAGCGACAACCTCTGGGTTGGTGGCCACCTACCAGCAGGGCATCCGGGGGGAGCTGAGAGGGCCTTCTGGGGAGGCAAACCAAGAAGTCCCAGGGCACCAGTGCCAGTGTGTGAGCCCCAGGCTCCTGGTGCTCCTACGACCCGCTGCTGCCTGCAGCGCTGGGTGGAGCCTGCCGCTGTACAGGTGGGCATGCCGAGGGCAAGAAGCAGAGTCTGCCCGTGCTGCCAGCGGGGAAGTGGCAGGGCCGCTGCCATGTGGAGCTGGAGCAGAGTTCCTGGCGGGGCCTTCATCTCGTCTGCTCTTCCCCAGTCTCCTTGACAGGGCAGCTGAGGTCTGAGGGCCTTCTGAGCCTCCTGGGCTGGGCTGTCCCAGGCTCAAAGGGACCCAGCTGAGCAGCAGGACGTCTGTCCCTGGGGAAGGGTCTCTGAGGCTTGCTCCAGTGGCGCCCTTCCTTAAAGCAGGGGCATCACTGCTCCCTGCAGTATTCAGGAACAGAGGCCAGCTGCCCGAGAGGCTAAGGGCTCTCACCACCAGCAGTGGCTTCACAGACAGTAGCCCATGCAGGGGACCGACTGGCACCGCAGTCACCAGACGTCCTTGAGTGGTGGCAGAGATCTCACCATTGCTAATATTATTACCACTCCCTGCGCTCTTTCGAGCTTTATTATTATCATGCCTGACAAAAGAGTTGCCGGTATTTTTCCACTATTTCATTTGAGGAATGTTCACCCCTGAAATGAGTCCATTAGGGAAGATATTGAAACATCGAAAGGAGCCATTGATTGGTGCTCTGAAGAATTCCCCGGAGTGACAAAACAAGTTAATATCTCAATCTGTAACTCTCTGCCCCATATTTCTCTGTCAGTGTCAACATTCTCAGCAGTCTGAGACCCTGATTGCAACCATTTGCACCTTAATTTAAAGTTTCCCGAAACGTGCACTGCTAGATTGAGTATTTCTAACTTGGAGTCTGGATTCTTTTCCCTGCCAAAGAAGAATCTGGCAGGAAAAGAGGGAGGGGCGTGTGCTGCCCATCACTCAGCAGAGCCGCAAGATGGGCAGTGGGCCAGCTCTGCAGGTGTAGCTGGGGGCGCAGACGATCAAGGTTTGAGTGCCGGTCCCGTGCGGGCTGACGGTCCAGGTCGTGCTGCAGGCTGCGGTGTTCCGTAAGCTAACGATGAAGCCTTGGCCTCAGTGTCTCAGTTCAGATGGGTAGATGAGAAGCCCTGGCTGTCTCAGAGCTTTGAGACCCCTGAGACCGTTTGCAGAGCGGATTTGTTTTGTGCCATAAGAAGACGTTCCGTCTCCTCCACTCCATTGCCCCCCATTTCAAGCGTGGGAGAGTGGCAAAGTCTAAATGGGAGGAGAAAAGGGTTCTGAGCGGGAACCTCCAGCATGTGTGAGACTTTTACTTAGACCCTTGCACACGTTGCCGTCTCCGGTCGTGCATGCGATGGCACAGCCAGGGTTGATGTGCCCCTGAGTGCTGGGTGCGGAGGAGTGAGTCCTAGACACTCGCCTTGTCCACTGCTCTTGCATTTCAGATACCTTGCTCCACACAGTGACCAGTCTCATTCCTCCCACAGGTGGGGTACGAGGGACAGGCGGAGACCAGCAGCCCCTTGACTCTGCCCTCAGGTCTAGGGACTGCTGAGCCTGTCCCAGGTGGGCTGAGTTGGGAAATAGTTTCTGTTGCATCACACATTTTTTTTTTTTTTTTGGTACTGGGGATCGAACTCACGACCACATGCTTGCAAGGAAGGCGCTTATGCCGCTGAGCTAAATCCCCAGCCCCGTGCACCACACATCTAATGAGTGACACGAAGCCCACTGTGACGTATTGTCTACACCGGAAACGGGGGATTCACTTCCACGTGCCAGGGAGCCCATCTTCATTAAGTCCCAGCGAGAACTCAGGACTCAAGTGATCTCCTCACCTGCCAGCTGACCTATGTGATGGTGTCTCCAGATTCTCAGGGGAGGAGAGGCGCACGGAAAGCTACTCAACGCGCGGCTCTTCCGAGCATCTAATGGAGATGTCTGAGGCTGTGTGTTTTCATGGTCTTCATCCGAATCCACAGAGCAAACACCGTGTCAGGGTTTAGAGCCCAGGAAATCAGCCCATCACCGTGCTCAGCGGGAGCCACTTATACACCTCTGTGCACATCTGTCGCCGTGAAATGGCCTTCCCAGGACGAGTGGCTTCATTGGGCCTGCACACTTGTCATGCGTGAGGAGGATTGGGATAGGGGAAGCCAGAGTCACCTTCACTTCCTCAGGGGTGCTCCTGGGACCCAAGCTTGAAGCAGGTTGCCTGCTACCCCTGTGGGCCTGGGAATTCCAGGGGGCCAATCAGGTCCTGCAGGATGAAGCGCAGTGGATTTTAAAGCAACATAGTTTCCTATGATAAAAGCATGTACTCTACCCAGTGTGGCCAGTGGGCATCTATGACGTTGATGTCACCCTCGGAGGTCCATTGGAAGAAAGCAATGAAACAGGAGCTGGGGCTATGGGAGAGGGCCGTCTTGGGCTCTGCTCCTCCCCCCCACATTCTCTGCTGCCCAGGACAACACCAACAGGTCCAGCATAGGAAGGGATGAAAGAAAGAGATTCTGGCTCAAGGACACTCACATCTTTGTCATTGTGTAACCATTGTAGATTACACTTTCACACATCAACATGGCAGCAGTGTCACCAGATGGAACTTTAGGGGTCTAGCATCATTGGTAAGGTCTGTCCTGGAGCAAAATATTCTCCTATGGAAGGTGGCATAATTCTTTGTGCTTTGTACATAGGCTGAGGACTGGATTTCACTCATATTCATTTCTTAGTGAGTTCAATATAAGAATTTGCTTTTTTATATCCCTTTTATATTTGATTTTATTATCTTAAAATTTTTCCCATATTTTTTGAGCTATCGTTGACAAAACTGTATAAATTGAAGTTGTACTACATGATGACTTCTGAAATCATTGCATTCAAATTAGTTAATACGTGCTCCGTCTCACGTGGTCACCGCTTCTTTGCA
Source organism: Dolichotis patagonum (assembly GCA_004027295.1). Taxonomy (NCBI): domain Eukaryota; kingdom Metazoa; phylum Chordata; class Mammalia; order Rodentia; family Caviidae; genus Dolichotis; species Dolichotis patagonum. The sequence goes on along the minus strand of PVJX010020172.1, from coordinate 15,745 downwards.
TGTGGGCTGAGATCGCATAAGGTCTGCTGTCCTAGCCACTTTCAATTACAGGACGCAGTGTTGTCAGTCACAGTGAGTCACCTCACTGCACGATGGTGTCTGGAATTTATTCATCCTTTCACTGAAGGTCGGCACCCTTTGACCAATGTCCCTTTCTTCCCCACCCCAGCTCAGATGACTGCTCTTTCTCTGTTGGTCTAATGAGCTCTACTTTTAACATTTTTATTTTATCATTTAAATCATACCTTGGTACTTGTGGAAACTGTTTTGGTTTGAAACTTGTTGAGTTTGGTACTTGATGTGCAAGCTAGACCTTGGCGTTGATTGCCTCCTGCCTTGCTGCCCTTTCCAGCCAAGGAAATTGCTTGGTACTCCTCATTATTGGCATTTGTTGCACCTCCTAAAACCAATTAATAGTGAGGTCCGAGGTCACACTGTATTGTTATCATCATCACCATCACCTTGATACTCAGGCTGGAGCCCAGGGACGTCACACTGTCTACATCCTTTGTCCTTTTAAAAAAATTGTTCTTGTTATTTTGAGACAGGGTCTCACTAAATTTCTGTAATCGAGGGTGGATTCAGACCCACAGTCCTCCTGCCTTAGCCTCCCAGAGTGCTGGGATTACAGGCGAGCACGAGTTCTGCTACACCTGGGGATGATTCACCCTGGGTGGCCCTCTGGTTGTTTCGGCTCCCACTGCTGTGATTAATGCTGCAGTGAAACAGGAGATGGCAGATCCTGCATCAGGATGCTGCCTCACTGTCCTCAGCGCACACCACAGGTGAGGGGTCCGGGTTCCTGTCTGGAGAAATCTCCCCGCTGATCCCGAGCAGCTGTGCGTTGCAATCTCTTCCCGACGGCAGGGCATGAGCATCCCATTCCCCGCATCCTCCCCAGCACTTGTTATTGTTTTCCACTCGATTTATTATTTTAACCATGAAGAGCATTCACACGCTTGAAAGGCAAAACAACATGAAGGCATCTCTGAAGGACTCTTGGACTGTCGTTCATTCTCCTCATGTTTCTGTCTGTCTCTTACCAACAGTATTTGCAACAGCTTCTACTGTAGCTTTGTTGTGTTTATTTTCACAAAATAAGTAACATAGATTTGCATTTGGCTTTCTGTCTTTTTAAAAATAGTAATATGCAACATTCTCTCTCTCTCTCTCTCTCTCTCTCTGCAATTTGCTTTTTCACTTAAATGCCTGAGCATCACTTCTGTGGGCTCATGGGATCCCTCAACTGCCCTGCAGACTTTTGCTACGACTCCATGGCATGGCTGTAGCCCTTATGCAGCTTCGTGCCTGGGCTCGGGGAAGCATGCACTGCCTCACAATCCTGACAATAGGCAATAACCTGTGCTGGAGAAAACCCACCAGAAGGTGACCCGAGGTGGAACACGGTTCCATACACAACTCTCACTGAGTCTGGTCACGAGGAAACAGAGCACACATCATACCGTGAAAGCATCAAGGTGTTTTTCCTGGACTCTTCAAATGCACCAAGACCCAGAAAGAGCACACAACAGAACTGGGGGCAGGGAAGCAGGGAACACTGTGCCCACGTGGCTGCATCCTCACTGGCTCCTGCACCGAGATGCACAGAAACTCAAGGAATAAATAATTTAAAGAGCAAAACACAACAGATAACAGGGAGCAGTGGGCAAATTGGAAGGGGACCGAGAGGTGGAGGGAGGCGAGGGGACATCAAAGAATTAAGGCATGCTATGCACATGCGCCAGCTGCCACTGTAAATGAATTCATCAGGTACTGCAAACATGTACTAATTAAAATAAAAAACAAAACCTAAAAATGCCAAGACAAGACAAAAGAGCTCTGAGGGACATTCACAGAAGCCGCCGAGGACACCTGAACATGAGTAATGCACCAACTGAATGCACTCCTTGGGTCTGCTGACGGCCGTGGCTGGAGCCTGGTAGAGGGAAGGGGCTTCAGCTTTCTGCAGCCCACCATCGGGTCAGCTCCGTTTCCCACAGGGACCCACTTTTCTTACACCGTGTCCTGAGAGTGCTGGTGGGGACAAAGTGCAGGAGTGGGTAATAAACTACATTAATTCTGACGCACCGCAGCTGTCACACACAACGTCCACTTGGCCCCTGCTTTGCTGGAGCAGCCCTGGCCCTCAGAGCCCCAGGCCCCCAGCACCCCGGCTCTAGGGAGAGAGGCCGTGGGCTCGGGAAACTGCGCTAAGCTTTGGTCCTGTGGGGTTTTCGGTGGGACTCTTGGTGACTTTGATCAGTCCTGCAGGGATACAGTGTGCACAACACAGATGTCCCACACACAGGGCAGCGGGTGCCTGTGCACTCAGCCTTCTGGGCCCTAGATGGCCACCTGTTCAGCACCAGCAGTCCTGAGGGGACCCACTGCCCATGTCCACTGTGTGAGAGTCCCATTCTTCCCGAGCACTGGCACTGGACACCAGGGAGCCCAGTGCTTCAGAGAGTGCTGGCAATCTGGCTTCCAGGGGGACACAGAGGTCCCACAGCAATGCCAGCTGCCTGCTGAGGGCCAGGCCAGGTGGATGGGCAGGAGAGTGCTGCTGCCCTCTCTGCTTCTTTGCTCCAGGTGCCCGCACTGCCCACACCTCTGAAGACAGCTGCTTTCCGGACAGCGTGTCACAGCCTGGGCTTTCTGTCACCACTCGGGACAGTTCTGAGGCCGGTGTCTGTTTATGCTTCAGTGATGGTAAGAGCAGCCACAGGTGATGCAGCCCCACAGTCACCAGGAGAGGACATGTCCCCTGGGCCTGAGACCTGTGCAGACGGTGCAGGCCACCAGCTGCGTGCATGTCCCAAGGGCTCTCTGTGTGCCAGCTCATCTGGGCTCAGGAAACTGCACGGTGCCGAAAGCACTTAGCACAAAGCAAGGGCTGCCGAGAGGAGGGATGGGAGGAGGAGGAAGGCCTGGGAGGAAGCAGAGGAGGGCACGGGAGCACTCCAAGTTGGGCGAGCACAAGTCCTGCGTGAGAGATGGCTCCTCCAGCTTTAAGGCCTTGACCCAGCACCCGTTTCAGCAAGGCCACTCCTGGGGTTCCCAGCAATGGCTTCCAGGTCAATGGACGTCTCTGGGGCACGGGTCAGGGTCACCTGGGCGTGTTGGCCACAACAGTGCATGTGCCTGTGTGAGAGCACATGTGAGCACATTCACACGTGTGGTTGGCAGTCACTCCTGTAGGGACACAGCCATCTCTGGTAGGCCACCATGCAGGTGGAGCAGGAAGATTGGGGACAGAGGGACCAGATCCATCAGATGCTCCTTGGTTGCCCTGAGCTAGAAGGTGGAGAAGAGTGGACCAGGTGCAGTGCCAGCAGACGCCGCCGTCAAGGCCGGGCTCGGATATGAGCGGGGAGGAACAGGTCGCTCAGCTGGGTGGCGTGGGAGGCCATGGACAGAGGGGAGCCCCGGGGGCTTTGGTTAGGGGAATGGCCTGACACAGTCCCTGGATAACCACAGGATTCCGGTGGTAGGTTAGGACGAGTGAGGGCAGCTTCTCCCAAGAGTGCCTCCTAGGTTCCATGTTCAGACTGGTTCTGTGTCTTGGGTCATCTTCCCCGAGAGAGAGCAGAGAGAAACTCAACACAGTGCTTGTCTCGGAAGAAGTGATTCCAGGGAGGAGACCCCGCTTGCTGAAAGGCAGCAATGTCTTTGGGGAACAAAGGACATCAGAGATGCTCTTAGGGGGTGAACCAGCTCCTCGTGGACTTTGCTTCAGATGTCTTGGGGCAGGGCAGACCCACCCAGAAATGTGTGTGGGGGTGTCCTGCTGCTCCCTTGGGGGTCCTTGGTGGAGGTTTGAGCATCCCTGCAGGCAGGGCCAGGCTGTACTCTTGTCCCATGTCCTGGAACCCTGCTGTCACTGCTCCCTGACAGTGGGGGACACCTCTTCCCTGAGGCAGGTTCCCAAACTATGCCAGGAGACAGCAGTGGACACCCAGCAACCAAGGTGTGACCTGGCATCATTGTCATTCATGTGGCAAAGCCCCCGCCTGTGTGTGTCCTCTCTGCGCTGAAACGGCTGCCTTCCCTGTGTGAGAATAAATTGGTTAATTTCGCAGAGTGCTTTGGAGATGCAAAGTGCTGTAAAATTGTCCTGACACGCAGAGACCCCACGTGGGCATCAGCAGGAGAGAGGGCACCGGGGCTACGGCATGTGGTTTGCATAGTAAATTTCATGATTGTGTTTGGAAATTACGCTTTCTTATTTATAAGTCTTGTCAATGAAATAAATCGCATGGAATCACTGCTGGTCCTCAACACTGTCTTTATGGCCTGGAACCATCTTTAGAGGGCTGCTGTCCGCGGATGGGAGATCCCGAGGTTGTTAACGAGGGGAGCAAGAGGCCCTGCGCCTAATTCCGATGATGGTCACGGCCGCCTGTTTATTTGCTCAGTGAGGTGAGGGGAGGACCATCTCATTTAGACTTATTAAAGGGCCCCAAAGTGTAGCACTTCCAAAAGGGTCACTATAAATATGCCACATACTGTATTTCATAGAGTTTATGGGAAAGGAAATTGAAATCCCCTAAAAATAGAATTGAATCTTGTCCAAACAGTATTGGATACAGCAAACCAGTGTTTCTGTTATTGCATGTCGCAAGCTCATATTCAGAGCACATTTTTACAAACCTTTAGTTTGTTTTCATAAATTCTGGACTTCTGTGGACTCTGAACTTATCGCAGCCGGGCTTTTAAAAGCGAGCAGAGGATCGAGTGCGGCAGAGCCGATAGCTTCTCTGCTCTTCCACCAAGCTAGCGTGATTTGCCTGGCAGCTTAGGGAGGGCAGCGGGGCCACAGGGCGGCCAAGCAGGTCTGGCTGCACCCTCACAGAGCAGGGCCTGGCCTGCTTGTGGATGTGGGGCCTCTGGGTTTGGGGGAATGCTGTGATGGGGGCTCCCCTTCCAGAGTCAAGTGTGGTCTCCACCAGCAAAGCCCCTTTCTCCCTCCCCTGGCCGAGGTCTCCTTGTGTCTCATTGACCAGAAGGCCATGGCCACCAGGGTGAGAGGACCAGAGATAGGGGGGATTCTGGCACCTCACCCCTCTGGGGCCTCCCAACTCGTCTGCAGCAGATGAAGGCACTGCCCACCCCGCCTTCTCCATGTTGGAAGGAGGCTGAGCCACTGGCCACCGACCGTGCTGCCCAGAGTGTGTGGCCACGGAGCCCAGGAGCGGCGGCTGGACTGTGGGGTGCACACAAGATCTCTGCATGGGACTGAGTAGCCACCTGCTATTTTAATCTCTATTGCTCAAAAAGGGACACAATTAAAACCAGTTTAGACCCTTCTCATTTGCCTGTCAGCATATGACATTGAAAAAGTCAACGCAGATACAGCTTTTCTGTCAGTGACGTTTAACTTACTAGCATCAAAGCAGCTGTTGAGCTGAAACACAGTTACTGCTCATGGTGGCTTTGTTTACTTTGCATTAAACCTGCTGTGCTCGGCACAAAGACCAAGCGCTGTCTTCTCCAGGGACCGCAGCAGCTCCCTTTGCTCTTCATGGACCCGGCTGGCCTGGCTAACGGGACCCAAAGCTGTCTTTCTCTTCTTAACACACCAGTCAAGGCCAACTTGCTCATCAGTCAAACCAACCGGAAACAGGTTCCACAGGAAGAGACAGGACAGTGGAGAGTGCCAACAGGCCTCCTGGTGCAGCAGCAAGCAGAAACAGCAGAGTGACACCCAGGATCAGAGGCAGATTTATTTATGTAGATGGGCGCTGATTGAGATAATTCCCAGAATATCAGGTCCTTATCTCTGGTGGCTTAGGAGTGGCATGAGATAAGCAAGCAGCAAGTACAGAAGCAGAGTGGCTTGTCAGTGGGGGATTGGTTCCTACAATGTACACCACAGTGACCAATAATACATCACAGTGACCAGCTGTTTCTAAGAGACAGGAGCAAAGGAACTGCAACAGGAACTATTACCTGAGCAACTAAGAAACCAAAGTATATTAGCAGGAATCATTTTCTGTTATACTTCCCCCTTCTTTTAATTTCCCTGGCAAACTTTTGCTGGGCGTGTTACATGTGATCTTCTAAGACAAAGCCCAAGTAGAATTTAGACTACTCTGTTTGTAACATTACTGTGGCAAGACAGTGAAGGAGTTAAGTTCATCTAGGAGAGTGTCCTATGTGCCTTGGAGCTCATCAAATATTGGTCAAGTGTTTTATTATTCTCTTGAGGTGAATTTAAGGCACAAACCATAGCTAGCAGGGGTGGAGAAGCAAGGACTGGGGTGAACAGCTGGAAAATACACAAAAATCAAGGGGAAGAGGTATGGAGCAGTCCTGTGAACTGCATCCTCAAGCTTCAGCCATGCATGGACGGGTCAGCATCCAGAGTGTCCAGAGCAGGGCTTTGCATGTGTCACCTCTTCAGAGTGAGCTGTGGCTCTGAAGCTAAATTTGCAAAACTCATAGAGTTAATATGTACCTGGGTGGTATACCTGCTGGCTACAGGTATAACTGGCCTTTTACCTGGTTAAAGTTTTTTTTAACTTTTATAGAGCTTTGTGGCCTGTATGCTGTGTGCAGCTTTTGTTTAATCTAGTTTTTGAGTTACCTCTGCTACAAACGCAGGCCTATTGTCACTCTCAATGACCGAGGGTAGGCACATCTAGGGATTATTTTTTACAACAAGACCCTACAAACTTTTATTTTCTTCTCGTTTGCTAGGGAATGAGAGGTTGGGGCTGGTGACATAGACGCTGAAGCCTGAGCTGGTGGCAGGGGTGCAGGTGCTAGTCCAGCCGCTTGAGCTAACGCAACTTACAGTGGGAGAGGTCTGCAGGCTGGGTTGATGTTCCAGTCAATCAGATCCCCAGAGGGAGCTTAGGCCTCTGGATCAAACTATTTTGAGTCATTGGTGGCAGGTTTCCAGACAGCCACAGGCAACAGTTTACTGTGCAATTCATCCCTGCAAATTACTTTTGTCCAAGGTGACCACAGCATACCCAGTCTGTCAGAATTCATTCCTAACAGGGCTAGTTCCATCATAAACACGGTGTACACAGCATCCACTGGGGGCAAATTTTTTGGAACAGTTCAGCTCAGTACAACATGTGCACCTGGACAGTTAAGTCTTGGTCTAAGGAGAGATTGTCAGTTTTCTTGATCAGAAGAACTGTGACTATTCTAACATGGAGGCAAAGAAAGGAGGTAGTTCTTAGTGATCAAATCCAAGTATTTGCAAAGGTAGACCACTGGGTGCTCCTGAGGGCTGACTGAGTAAGCATCATTGTCTTGTGAACTCAAGGCCCTAGATTCCATAGAAGACAGTGGCTCCAATAAATGTGTGAAGTTTCTTTTTTGTAATCATTTTCTGCCAGATACTGTAGCAGAGCTTTTGTGCCTTTTTTTCGGGCAGCTTGGATGTCATCCATCAGAAGTGTTTTGATTAGCTGCAAGGATATCTCTAAAGAGGATAAACAAGGTTTTGAACCTCTAAGAAGGTTGAGTTCAGGTCAGTTGGCTTTTGAGTCCAGAACTGATGTCTTTCCATTTGAAGACAAAGAAGGGCTGGATGACAGAAGCCAGCTAAAGGCAGAAGAAGGAATTCTTTAGATCCAGGCAGATATACCAGCAGGCTGTGGGTGGCAGGAGAATGAGGCAAGGCATAGGGAGGGCAATTGTGGTGCCATTGGCAGCTCAAAGATCTCAAACTAGCTTTATAGGCAGGAGCTGCATTGTTGATGGCACAGGGATCCTCCCCAAGGTGACTCACAGTCTACCAGTCGGATGTGTGGCTGGATGCCTGATAGCAAAGGGGGTCTAGGTATGGTAGCATGGTTGATGGCCAGCCAGAGGTGTCTTGGAGGAGAATTTTCAGAACTTTGGATTGTGGTTGTCTGTCTCAGGCTGATGCAGGCTCATCTTCCTCTCTGGAAACAGCCAAAGTTGAAAGTGCAAGGTTAAATGAAAGGGATGCTGACTGGTTTGGGTTTTATACTTGGTAGGATGTCCTTCCAGGCTGAAAGTTTGTGCCTTGCATAAGAGGAATGAAGTAAGGGTCCCAGGTGTGCCAGTGATGATAATTTTTTGACAGAGGGGGACTTTTGAAGACAAAGAGTTCTGTTCCATCGTGCACAAGGAAAATCACAGGTTTGCCCCAGACTTATAACAGGGCATTTATTTTTATGTCCATAGCCCTTGTAGCCCATATCCAGAGAGTATGGTTATCTATCAAACTGGAATTTATTGTTATGGACATCAGATTTCTAGGTAATATTGGTTGTTGGACTTTTTGTCCTCCTTTCTGATGTCTATGAGAAGTGATTGACTGAGTTATTTCTAAGTGAGGTGCTCTTTGGAAAAGCCATGGTAACTCATTAATCAGGGCTGATGGTTCAATTTTTCCTCAGAACTCAGAAGGAATTGTTGACAGTCATCTCAGGAGGGTGTTGGGTAATGTCATACAACCAAGATAAGGGTAGCCTTGAAGCAGAAGGTTTGGGGGAAGGCACACTACATCTGAATGCAGGTAGTGGGTGCTTGGAACCAGTTCAGTTGGCTTGAAATAGACAAGCTGGGAGCAGGGGGTAAAGCTATAGGTGTTGGCACCAACTACAGCAGCCAACAAATGTGCAAAGGCAGAATTCTCAGCAAGAATGGGCTTCTTTTTCCTTTTTTCTCTTTGAGACACAGGGAGCAGTTTGGTTTCATTTTTCATTCCATAAAAGTCCTTTTTTCTGCAGTCAAGGTCTGTGGGTTCTGATTAATTACTTCCCATCTCTGACATCCTACATGTGTTCTGTGCCCTTGAAAAATGGTGCAGCAGAAAAAGGGAGAGTGCCTCTCAGAGAGAGACCATTCAGATGCCCACCTGGCCATGCCTCTTGAGGGGGCTTAGCCTCCCTTTGTAATTGTAATTGTAGCCTTAGCTACAATTTAGCTAAGGAAGATGTGAGGCCTCTGTTTTGCCATAATTGATCACCATGGAACTGCTGGAGAGGGCCCAATCAATCAACAAGCCATTTCCAGTTTTGGTGCACAAAGAGAGCAGCCTATTGTGTATTCCATCTGAGCCATTCACTCACACATTCATTCAACAGGAACTTAGAGATTAAAATATTCTAACTCCCTTCCCCTGAGGGTGGTCCTCACTAACAAGAGGTAATCAATGTCTCCTTCTCAAGTTGAGCAGGACTGACAGACTAACTAACGGGAGCACCTCCAGGGGTCTTGTCAGAATCAGGCCAGCAGGGAGACAGATAGACAGTGTCCTTCTTTCTTTGGGGTCTAATGTGAGCCACACAAGCAGGGATCCAGGAATCTTCCTTCGGACCTCCAAGGGGGCATGAGAAATCTCAAGGATGTGCTTTCTCATTTGGACCTGGAGAGGTTGTTGGTCCACTTTTGAGGGCCATGACCAGTGACTAAAGGATCAGTATAGTTGGTTTTCCTGGCCAGTGTACCAGATGCAAAGGCAAAGAGAAACACCAAAATGACACCCAGGATTTGGAAGCAGATTTATTTACATCGATGGGCAGTAATCAGGATTATTCCCAGACTATCAGGCCTTGATGTCTGATGATCTAGGGTTTATATGAGATAAGAAAGAGGGGACTACAGAGGCAGAATGGCTTGTCCATTGGGAATTGGTTTATTCAATAAGCATCATAGTGATCAGCTGTGCATAACAGTGACCAACCATTTCTAAGACACAGGTGCAACTGGGACTGGAACTGGAACTGTTACCTGGGCAACTAAGAAACTAAAGTATACTGGCTAGGGGTACATTTTCTGTTGCACTAGTAGGAAGAAAGTGCTGGCATGGGGACATGGTTCTGGAGGCAGGGTCAGCCCAGCCTCAGTTGCATGGTGTGAGGCCAATATGGTGAACTGCAGTAAGCATCCTTAAGTCTTGCCCTCTCCCAGGCCAGGCACTCCCACTGGGAGCCTTGGTTTCAGGCTGTGTGTCCCCCAGCTCCAGGGGAGTCCCACTAGGTCTAAAAGTCAGAGAACAGAGCCACAGTCTTGATGACCTGCAAAGACACCAACTCAAACCTGGCTTGAAACCAGCTTGGCCTCTGGAATTTCTCCTTTGACCATTGGTTTGTGTGAGGTGTGAACTCTTACCCACAACCTAGAAGATTCTCCTAAAGTCCTATGCTTCAGGTGTACAAAGAACCCCAAAAAATCATGTTGAGAACCTTGTCAGGCCATCGGAAAGCTGCTGGTAGCACTGGTTTTAGGGGACGAACTTCAAGGTCTTAATTCTTGTTCCCAGGAAACCCTCGACCTTGTGACTGTTGCTGTGAGCTCCCTGGCTATGGCAGGCTGCCCACAGCCTCTCCGGCTCCTTCTGCAGTCAGCGCCTCCCCACTCCGATTGGCCAAGAGGTCCCCACCAAGCACCCAGCACTCTGTGGCAATCAGGGCGCCTCCCAACTTTGACATTACACCTGAGTGTGTCTGGAAATCTTCTAGAGATACATATATTTTATCATTATCAACAGCAACAAAAGACCATTATTTCCAGCCTGTGTTGTGCTTCTCTGGGGGCCAGTGATGTCCACAGGAGAAACTAGGAGAAAGGGGGTCCTTTGGGCCTCTTTTCACCTATGGTAACCCTGGTAGGTGGGTCACTGCCTCCTGCTGTGCCAGGCAAGCATGCAGCTCGCTTCTCAGTCCTGGGTGTGCTTGCTCTTGGGATTTATGCCTGGATCTTCCCAAGGACCTCAGGCACTTTTGGATGGCAGCCGGGTTATGGAGCTGACGGCTGCCTTGTGTCAGGGGTGGGGCTGGTTGGAAGAGGTGATTACTGTGGGTGTGGCCTGGGAGTTCCTTCCTTCTCTCTCTGCTTCCTTCCCACCATGCCCTGAGCAGCTTTCTACCAGGCCCCTTTGCCATGTTGCCCTGCCTTGGAGACAGATGATTTTGAACTGAAGACCTGAGCCAAAGTAAACCCCTCCTGCTTGCAGTTGCAGGTGTCAGCTTTTTTGTCCCTGTGATGAGAAAGTGGACTATGACCACTGGATTCACTCACTGGGCTGCCTGGGGTCCTGAGGGGCTCGTGTCTTCATGTGGGTTGTTCTGCACGCTGCCCCACTCCTCTGCACCTTCTCCACTCCCTCCTGCTCCTCCATGTTCTCCCTCTGGGGCTGTGCAGTGCTGTTCCTTGTAGGACGTTCCCACCTCTCAGCTCCATGTTCCCCTTCCCTTCTTCTACAGTGCTGACTCCGACCTCCACGGGAGGACTTGCTCTCTGGGCTGCTCAGTGCCCTTGCAGGTCACCCCAACTCCTCAGGAGCATGGGAATCAGAAGGCTGTGCATTCTGTTGCTGCATGGGTCCCCAGCATTCACATGTCACTTCTCTGTCTCTAGTGGAAAGAGAGCTGACACACACCAACCAGGTCCTGCAGCTGGGCCACCCCGTACTGCCTGAGCCGAGGGGAGGACTCCCAGGCCAGGCCCCGCCGGGTCCCCTCAACCTTAGTATGTAAAATTATGAACACAGCAGGAAAAGAGACGCTGCATGGCTGGGTGGATCTCTGCTCCCTGCAGAAAGGGACCAGCAGTGCTGGCCGAGGCGGGAGGTACACCCCTAGCGTAGTGGGGACAGTGTGGTCCTGCAGCCCTGCTCAGCTCCACGAGGCCTGGTTGGAAGGCTCCTTCTGCACCTGTCACTCCTCTGCCGTTAGAAGTTTAGTCTTTTGTTAAATTATTTAGAGGTTTGGGGGGCTGCCACTCAGGAGAGGATTAAAGCCCAGAGTTCCTTTCTTGGCCCTGCTGGACTGCTACTGCTCTCTTCAATCACAAAATGTCCTCGGGAAGCGCAGTTTCAGTAGGAAAAATTAGCGTTTGATAGGGGCTAATCCTAGAGGTGGAGACCGGGAGATGGGGAGGGGGGCTCGCTTGGCCACAGAGAAGGGAAATTCCCCACCAAATTGAACTGATCACAAGGATTGCCACATTTTCCATATGTGCATGTGGAGGCGACCCAGCTGTTAAGTGAACCGCTGTATTTCTATTTTGATGTGAGACTTATTAGAACAGTCTTCAGAAAATTATAGATAACTTGCAGCCACCTTGACAAAGATTTACAGGTCATCTTGTCGTAGCTGGAACCTTATCTTGACCCAGAAGAAATAAATCTGGGGGACATCAGTGACAGTCCTCGGAAAGAGCAGTCAGGTGGGATGCCCTGGGGGTGTTGCGCGGGGCCATTCGTCCTTCTGTTCCTGACTCCACAGTGTCCACTCTTTTGGAATAGAGGAGCTGTGCATTGCTCAAAACCCACCTTTAAAGGACTTTTCCTTGGGGAGGGAAAGACGCCCACAGCCCCCGGCTTCGTACTAAGGGAGACCTTGCCTGGGCTTTGCTTTGCACTCAGGATCACCTTTAATTCTTACAGCAGCAGGAGGACCCAGGCCATCACGCAAAATTTGCAGACAGAAGCCGAAGCCCAGAGAGCTCAGTGCGTGCTGGGCTTTCCATGTGGCTGATGGACAGATCTGAATCAGGGACTCCTGATGGCCAAGCCTCATCACAGCCATGCACAGCCCAAAGGCCACAGGATCCACACCCCCTAGCTCAGAAGTGGTGTCCATTTCCACTCACAGTGGCCTCCAAACAAACCTAGAGGGAGGGGCCTCCAGTTCCCCCTTTGGATGAGGAGCCCCGGGAATATCCTCCAGGCTGAGAGTGAGCGGTGGGGCTAGCGCGGTCTCCATTTCCGCCCCTGCACGGCATGTGCCTGGGTTTCCTCCCTGCCCTCCTTGCCTGGCCTGTCCTGGGTGCACTGCGAGCTCAGGAGCCTGAGGGTCATGATCTGTCCATCTGTTTCTAAGCTACATGATGCCTGGGGCGGGGCCTGGGGCGGGGCAAACAGCAGGGAAGTGGAGTGCACCTGGGGACCACCCTTCCTTAGCTTCAGAGAGCCCAGCCCTGTGCCCAGCTGGTGCTGTCTACCTTTCAAGCAAGCTGGGAAGTTTCACCTGGCCCAGTCACATCTCTGAAGCCTCTTGCCTGGGGCCTGAGGGTGTGGAGAGTGAGCTGTCCCCTGGAGGACACGCGGTGGGGGTCCTGCAGGCACATCTGGGCACCTCTTTCCAACACAGAGGATGCCATTGCTCCGGGCCATGTCAGACTGCCTCTCTCTGACCCGCTGTGCAGTGGCCACTGCCCGTGGACCTGCAGCTGCAAGACACAAAGGCCCCGTCCCTGGCACTGGCTGCCCAGATGGATCTTATGCTCCCTTTTCTTTGGGTCTGACAGTAAATGAATATATTTATGTTCCAAGAGGAAAACATCACAACTGTCAGGCCTGTCAGCCACCAGGCAGCAGTTGGCAGGGACCCTGAGTGCACCTCTGAGCTTCAGGATGGCGTTCTTGGGGTGGCAGTGTCAAGCAGGCAACCTTTAAGTGCGGGGAAGAGGTTGACATGTCTCCAAGAGAGCGGCTTCCTGGCCCGGGTCTGACTCCAGGGAGCACTAATTAGCTGCTCTGTTTTCCCTTTGCTTTTGGGGCCTACCCGTGCTTCCCCTGGGTGCCTGCCCCATGGCCAGAGCTCCTCCCTGCTGCCCTGTCACCTGAGGCCACTTTGGCCTCAGCCCCAGCAGGGCAGGGCTCCAGTGGCTGGGATATGGATGCAGGCCCCTTCCTGAGAGGTTTACAGCTCTCCAAGTTGCCCCGAATTCCAGAACCTCGAGCGTTTGGCTCTGAGCTGGTGTCAGCAGGGAGCTGGAGCAGAGGGCGGCGTGGAGGCTCCCAGCTGGAGGCCAGTGGCCTCTGTGACCTGGGGGCCAGGGTGCTCCTGAGGACTGGCCCCTCCGTGGAAATGGGTGACACCTGTGAGTCCCTTCCTAGCCCACCCCACCTCCACAGGCAGCTGTGGTAGGGCGTCTGTGCCAAGGGTGGAGACATGCCTCTCCTCCCCACTCGTCCAGCATCCTCCACTGAGAACCCGCTGGTCACCTGCGATTGCACCCACCCTAGCCTGTGCGCTGGGACTGGCAGAGGGGCAGGAAGCCTTGATCTAGTGTGCACACACTTCCTGTCTGCCCGCTTGTCTGGAAGTTGGCAGGCAGGAAGGTGCAGCAGCTTCAAGAGCTCAGGAAGGCCCCCTCAGCCTTGGGACACTCTGAAGACCGGCACCTGTGGTCTTGGGCTTGTCCCCTGCTTGCTGCTGAAGGTCCTGTGGCTTTTGCTGACCTGCACGTGCTCTGGGGAAAGCCGGCCCGCGTTCTCCCAGCATCCTCAGTCTTCAGGGGTCCTCAGATCTCCATCCCCACAAGGATGGCCCTGTGCCCTCCCACCCCGGGGATGTCCCCTCTACTGTTCCTCTTATTGCCCTTCTAGTCCCCTGAATGTCACGTGTAGGCCATGTGTTCAACTGAGTGACGTGCAGTTTGTCTCCTGTCTGTGTCCAGAGCTGTCACCTAGAAGGCCAGAGACTGTTTCTCAGGGTTCCCTGGGAGGCCCTCTTGTGCCCTCCTCCGGATGCTGGAGCCCCTGGGGCTAGCAGCATGCCTGGGCATTCCTGTTCTCAAGCCCGTGTCATTCTGCTCTGAATGCCACAAAAACCCCTTGGGAGGACCTCTCAACACGGGCCCTCTGCACCACCACCTGCTAGTGAGTTTTGGGGGCCACGTCCAGCCTTTCAGTCTTAGCCAGGCTGGGGTGGGCAGGAAAGAGTGGGTGTGGGAGGGCCTAGGTGGAACATGGAGAGGGACTGTCCATGCACAGGGGGGCCATTCCGAGCAGAAGGGAGATCAGAAGTGGGGAACACCCACCACAGCAGCATGTGGGGGTTTGGGGAGAGAGGTCCCAGGATGTGTGGGGCCGCCTCTGTGGGGTCCCAGACCTGGCGCTGATTTGGCAGGGAGGACTCTATGCACCCCGGAAACCATCTCATCAGGGTATCTACTTATCATTTTTGGAGGACACGCAAAGTCACCCTTCTGAGAGGCTTTTGAGATGTATGATATAGTACCACGAGTGGTGGTCCCCGGTGTGGGCTTCTGGTGTCCTTTGATCACCATCCGCCCTTTCCCATTGCATCCTCTCAGTTCACAGTCCTTGTATCCAAACCAATCAATCAATCAATCAATCAGATATTCACTCACCCCAAAGGCAGGCCTGGCCCCTTCCCAAGCGTGGCTGGATGATCTCACAGTGACCCTCACTGACGTGACACATTTTTGGGAGACAAATGCTCAGAATTCCTCCTGAATTCATGTGTTCCTGGGAAGTTCGCGCTCCCAGCAGCTTCTTCTCCCACCCTTCCCACTAGGCTCCTGGACACCTTCCCTCTGGTCCTGTGCTCCTTCCTCACGGATTCTCGGGGCACCAAGGGAAATGTCTTTATCAATGGCCAGTGATAGGATAAAAAGATCTGGATCCTTTTTGAGCAGCTAGCAGGTGTTTTTAACCTGAAGTGTGTACTTTATTTGTGCCTTGTGAAAAATGCTCTTTTAGATTTAAGTTGACAACCAGTTTGAGCAGGCGAAGTTTCCACATGCTGCGTGTGGGCACCGTTACCGTGGTGGTGGTGATGGTGGTGGTGGTGGTGGTGGTGGTGTGTGTGTGTGTCCATCCTCTACTTCCACTGGAGACGCCTTTGCACCCGGCTTCTCAGCCACGGGTGCTCACCACTCCTGGCCCCACGCTGGCCTCTCCTGTGGGCCTGGGAGTGCCAGGATCACGGCTCTCTCTTCCGATCATTTAATTCAGTGCCCAGTGTAGGGCGGAGAGCATCTCTGCCTTTCAAGTGCTTCA